>JASDQU010682102.1:29599-54485 GCA_032191745.1 Picea mariana
ACAAGGTGCTAGTTCTCATTTGCAACATCTCAGAATTGCAGTTTTGTAGTTTGGTGTGCACTGTAGTTGTAGTTTTGGTGCATAGGTTTGGAGGAAGAGATGGTACAGCTGCAACAGCAACAAGTTCTCAGTTTTGGCTTGAATATCTCTTGGCTAGGGTTTGGACTATTTGATCAGCTTTTTGTGATGCGCTATCCTTGGGGATTGATGTGCTACTCTTTGTTTGGCTATCTAGCCTAGGGTTTGCTTCCGGAGGAATTCTCAGTCAAGGTTAAGGTGCTCAGAGAGAGGCTTTGACCTATGGTTGGGTGACAAAGGTATCGTCAATGGTAAAACGAGAACACCATCTTCTATATTCTAACATCACCTTGTAGACCATCAAATGCACGGTCTAGCGTGTGTGGTGCGAGTGTCTCATCGGCCCCGAGATTTTCAATTCCTCTAAGCCACATATGGAGAGGAAAATAGCCTCATAATTATGTGGCTCATGCTAGGATGTTGTTGGTTTTGTGCAACATTTCCACCAACAATGTCCCCATGACCAGGTTCTCTCATTGTATCCAAAAATTCCTATAGAAAGAAAGCATTATAATATTGTTCATATAACGGTATCAGACAAAATTTCATAAATCAATATATGTTAGAAAAAGTCTTTTTTTTAAATTGCGCTTACCCCAAATCATTATATATATTGCCTTAAAATTTTCATCATTTCTCTTCCCTCCTATGTAAGTGTCTTAGACTTATCCAATTCAATGAATTCCCTATTTTTCTTTCTCAAGGCCTTTCTAAAAGTTTCCATCAGGTTGATGGAATCATATATTTCACCCCACACATCATCATGCTCTGACGGTGTGCTCGTAGACATCAAAAAATAACATGTTAATTCAATTATTGTAAGAAAGACTTGATATGAAAATCAATGTTATACTTGATGTGAGCTAGTTGGTGCCTTCCCACAATCACCCTGCCACATTATAATATGCATGACGATTTAGAATGTTATAAAATAATATAAGAAGCATGAGTTATTAAAATGTATGTTAAAGATATAAAAAGGAAAACATTAATTATAGGTTTAGTATACTGGTCAAACATATTTACCCCCATAATAGTAGTGCTTCCATCGATTCGATTCAAATCATAATTGACCAACAACTCTTCCCCTACAACTATTGTTTTCACTGCACATATGAATATTGAATTTCCTTCACGCCCCTGAAATACAAAATTGGGTTGCTTCCTTATTTTCCAGGGTCTTTTACTATTAATAATCCCTGCAATATTCCCTGACATTTTTGGCCTTCCATCAATATACATCGACGCTCCTTTATTATGATTGTTCTCTTTCAGCTATATATAATTTGCAGTGACTACATATCTCCGCATACTTGGAATATGTCGAACCAGCCTCAACCAATCTCCATGTTTGTAGCATGGTTAGACATACTCCATAAACTCAACAAGTCCTCCATCTTTCACCTTTATTACATCCATGGAGAATAGACCCAGACTGTGTATGGACGACGAAGCAATGTGATAATTCCTCTCATTGACACAGAAGTCAGTGTCCAACTGAGAAAGTTCATTGGGTACCCATCGTCTCACTAGATGTTTGTACCTGAAAGGAAACTTGACTTCACATATGCTCTCATCATCATAAGAAAATGATCCTCCTTTAGCAAGAAATAATTCCATGCACCTACTAAATTTTATTCTGACCATTTCACCTCTAGTTGATCTCACCCTATTATATGTGTTGGACATAAAAATTTCCCCCCTCCCTCTAGAAATTCCCTTGCTTGAGGATGATCGGTCTAACAAGTACATGTTCATTTGTACCTACACTCCATCTAATGAGAAAACGTAGTTATCAAAAGGGGTGAATTTATGGACAAGAAATAATTCGATCCTATCTTTCTAATGCCAAAGCTAGACGTTGTCATAATTTGACCCAATACATAATCTCACCCAATACATAATTATGATTTTGTTAGTGTTTCAATGCTTCTTAGATGGCCTAAAATGGCCCAGTTTTGGAATATAAAGGACCTTTGACTCCTATATGGAGGAAAAAATGTAATGCAAGCAATTCATTTTTTTATATTTTTCTATTTTTTGTTTTGTGTGTCTTGTTAATACATAATCCATTGGAAATGGTCTTAGATACATACCAATGTGAAACTGATTGGATTCTAGTTGAGAGGGAAATCAAAGTATATTTGTCTATCCTTATTCCATTTGGACTAAGAAAAAATCATTATTTTCTCTCTCTGGTGATCTTAATGGCTATAATTATATTTGTTTACCATCCAATTGGTCCATGATATTTATTTATATGGTTTTAACCACATAAAAACTTCTATGAATATTCTTTTATGGCCAACCATGACTTATTCTTGTCTCTAAAACTATAGTCTCTATACCTAGTCCTATAGATCCACCTGCAATCGATGCTATCTTTTCTTGAAGGTAATTAACTTAACTCCCAAAACTTGATATTCATAATAACTTAATATTCAAAGGAATGGGATCATTCTATACTTTGATTCCATTCACATCTTCAAAACCTTGATTATGTGCATGTCTTCAAAGCTAGTGGGTGGATGTCATGAAGTATGGAAAAGAAAAATAAAAATGAATAAGAGGGGGAAACTATGGCTAGAAAAACAAACAAAATTTGTTGAAGTTGTTGAAATTGATAATGTCATTTTTTTCTCTAACAATAGGCTACATCTAGGACAACAAACTCCTTGTGGGGAAATTGAGAACCTCTAAATTTTTAGTGATATTTCTCTTAATACTTCCATTTCTCTTCTCATGGGATTTGCTCACTAAATATATAGTACTCTTATCATTGGGTTGAACTATATTTCATCCATGTTCATCTTGAAATGCATCTTCTTATACTCAAACAAGAGGAATAATTTTAATTACCTAATTAATATTCATAAAATAATAAAATATGGTTCGTGGAAATAATAATAATAATAAAATATGGAATCCAATACAAAGTGGAAAATTTATGTGCATATTCTCTAAACTAACGCTTCATCATGGGTATTAAACTTATTTTCCCCAAGCTAGTCTATTGTGGTACAATGTGCCTTTCAACAAAAGTAAAATTTTAGGTGTTTTCGATTTGTAGGCATCTCTCATTTTTATCCTTCAAGATTAGTCTAGTAGAAGGTATTGGGTCCAACTTTAGCATCAATATTGAAAAGTATAAGCCACAATCTATCAAACTTTCCATGTTTTCCATTCTCTTTTCCCGCAAAAATACCATATCATCTATCTAAAAATCCTTGTGTTTGGCCATCTTATCAAAAATATATTTGGTCCCACCTTGATACTCTATGAATTTGTGAAGGGATTTTCTTCTTTGTTCCTCCAATTCAACCAGCTAATCTATACTTCCCTATATTGTTTCCATGTCTCTAGGAAACTAATTCATTAACTTGTAAATGGGCATTGATATATTTAGTTCATACCCTTTATATATACAAAATTTGGCAAGGGATTGTATTTTTAGTGCTGCATTACATTTGGGACAACATAATTGTATGGATTTAAGGGTTCAATAACATCACATTCAATATTGTGGAAAATGAATGATGGAATTTATTGTAAATATATGTCATGAAGCTTTAAAATCTAGGTAACTTAGTTCTTTGTTCATAAGAATTTTTTATGTGGTTCATTCTACTCTTAAAATATGTTGCTATCACTAGAAAATTTCTTGTGTATCTTCTTTCTTAATTTGGATTAGTTACAATTTACATTCTCATTTAGTGGACACACCCTAATGCATGTTTGAAGGTCTTTTTTCATTCAAAGTCCTCATAAGAATTTTTTGTTTTAGTGGACAACATGATAGTGTTTCTATATTATGTTTTTTGTTTAGGCTGCATGTTTCCTTATTGCAATGAAAAAACAACTCTCCTAGTTATATCCTTTCACTCCACTTTCCCAATGGATTGACACTAGTCTTGGTCCACACATCATTTTATTAAAAAAAACTATGCTTCAATTTATATTTTGCTAAATCCATTATTTTATTTCACCTCAAACTTAAATTGTATAAGCTTTAGAAATCATATCTTAAGGATACCCCCCTTGAGCCCAATGAGAGTTGTCCAAAAGTGAAAGGAAGGATTGTTGTGGTGACAATGGACAACCTTCCTAAGTTCCTCTAACGTTTCACTTGTCTTTTAGGGATCTACCAAAAAAAGTGAAGGTTTTGGAGGTAACAGTAGCGATACTTAATTTTGACTATATTTCACTCAAACATATTATGAGATAGAGCCATGTTGCAGAAAGAGACGAAATTGAAGAGTATATATAATCAATTCAAATTCAAGCCAATTTTGAGAAATTAGAGAAAACAAATGAATACCTTGAACATTTGGTGACATAGTGGATGATTTGATTGTGGCCCATGTAATATAGAAGCAAATTCAGAATAAGGATACGTTGAGATGGATGATTTCCTTGAGTCATTCCCAGCATACAAGGCATTACCTTTGTGATATCGTTGAATCTGTCTAGGGTTGTTTTTGGTGCATACATACCACCAATGGCATGGAGGTATATCATTAATGTTGCAGCAATTTTCTTGCACTAATTCACCTCTAATTTTGAATATTAAAACAAAATTGTCTTAGGCCCTTCTCCCATGAATGTTTGTCGACAAATTTTGCACCAATGGTCAGGAGAAGTGTGCTCTTCTAGGAAGCTTTATTATGTGTCTCTTGTTATATTCTTAAAGAATATTTACACACAATAGTATGGAATTGTCTTGGAAGTTACACTCATGATGGAGGGGCATTGGTATTCAAGTCATATCTTGCCAATTTTAGAGCATAAGGGTGTTTCCAATGAGGATATTTATGACCTAGTCTAATGCAGACCTGTCATGCCTCTTAAGACCTGCTATTATCAACCTAATTTTATGATTGATTTGGTTAATGATAGTTCTTCCATAAAATATATTTTAGACCTGCCACTACCATTTTCATGCCTATCAACAACTACTAGAGCATCATGCAAGGTGCCCAGTCTAAGGGAATCGTTTTAGTGATTACAGCACCAAAATTAGACATGGATAAATGTGCCCTAACGGATAAATTCTCTTGAATTTATAATTTCCATTATTATCCTCCATCATTAGTTCTATTATGGTTCATTTTGTTTTGTAACCTCCCTTTCTCATTATATAAAAGTCAAAGGATTGAAAAAGGTTGATCAATTTTCCTTGTGTTTTCTCTCTCTACTTCTTTCCTATATTTCTCTTATCACTTGAAAATTTTGCAGCATCATAGGAAAGTAATTATTGCATGAGCTTCAAGGGTTTCTCTAAGGACTTCTTTGTGGATGTTTCAATAATAAGCCTAGTTTCGAGAATCATGTTGCAAACTCACCACTTCAAGAGGACACCTCAAACAAAGTTCTAAATTCTAATTCAAATTCTTAGGATAAATATCTAGATCAAGAAAATGATTCAGAGGCATCCACAAAACTAGACTCACAAACACATGGTTGGGTTTTCGCAGTGGTTGAGAAAGAAGCATCCAAATGTCAAACTATTGCAGAGTGATCTAAGTGGGATAAATACACAAGTTGGAACTAAAAATGCACAAATTATGGCAAGTGTATTGAAATGTAAGGTGAATCGATAGTACAGTAATTTGCAACAAGATGAGGTTATAAATTCGTCTAGCTGGAACTCAAACTTTAGGCTTGAAAGGGAAAGGCACAAAATAGCTAGTTGGATAAAAATTAATAATTATAGTATGCCAAATGGACATAAATTCACCATTCCCATTTTTAATTAGCTACTATAGTTTCATGGGGTTCACCATTATGGTAAAAAATAGCAATGTTTTCATTCCATGACACAACATCTCATTAGTAAATCATCCTTTATACCCAAGTTTAGAAAACAAAGGAGCTTGAGAGAGGGGTACTTGTTATGAACCAAATGATTAATTAGTAGTGGTCTTTACAATTTAATGAAGGGACAAGATCCCTTAACATAATATAAATACATAGTGAAAACATAGTTACTATGTGACAGTGCATACATTGCATGTGATTGTTCTAGATTGGAACAAGGAAAATAAACTTCATGCCTATATCTAAAAACTCCTAAAGGCCCCACACATTTCTCAGTGAAATTAGATCATATGTTTGGTGTTTAACTCTAATAAATTTGTCATGTATGTTGTTGGGGATTGTCACAATGCTAGTCAGAAACTCAGAGAGTTTGTAGATAATACATGCATTCCAATCGCCAGTGCTTTAACGAGATTGGGATCTTTTCCATCTTCTCATGAGAAAATATTGGGGATGATAGGAATTCACAAGACTATTTACATCAATCTTGCAGTGGATAAAATTGATATTTTTCTTTCTTTGGTGTTTGCTTTGATGATAAGACTGATTGGTAAATTGAATTCATTTGCAATCCATACCAAAATTCTTCATATGGGTATAGATCCTACAAAGATTGGAAAGACCAAGAAACCACAAGTTTATATGTATGAAGATGTAAAACTTGCACTGCAAGGGTGATTAATGGAAAATAGGGAAGGCAAACTAGATTTATATGCTTGGATAGAGGAATTGGGAGAGAAGGAAACAAAATAGCCTTTGACATATTAGAAATTTGAAGAGGAAAAATTGATGATATGCTCAGTTCAGGATATATGATCGAGTCTCTGAGAGTCACCATGGAATCGATTGTGAGAATGTGGGCATGCTAACCAATCGGGTTGAAAATCCAACTCCAAGTAGAAGCTCGGATCTTCATTTTGACTCTCCTCTAAGTTATATTTGGAAAATTATTATGAATATTAATGAAAATTTTCCAAAAGGAGATGATAATTGTTACTAGATTCAATTTAGGAGTACTCACCATTCTATCTTCGTGTGCTAGGTTTGTATCTCCTTGTCATTGCAGTTTATCTCCTTACCCTTGTGGGTCTCTATCTTGGTATTGCCCTCGATTTTGTGCACTGTAATAATCTCCTTACCCTCCATGCAATGATCTATCTCCTTGATGGCCTTTGTTTCATATGCAGTGGTCTCAATACACACTATATTATTGTTTTTTATTTTAGTATGGAAATTATGTTATATATGTATATATGTGTGTATATATATATTGTTGGTGCAGGCCATTTTGGGGAAATGCGCAGTAATTATTGAAGTCAGTTAGAAATTGGACCAAAAAAGGAGCACGTGCCAGAAAACAGGGAAAACCAGCGCGAGAAATAAGGAAAGTAAGCACAAGAGAGAGGAGAGTCAAAGGAAGGAATAAGGATGCGGAGTGATGAGGAAATTGTTGGATCGAGGACCAGTCGCACGCAAGAAGTTAGAATGTGGAAAAACCTAATCCTCTCAGGGTTAGTGGTTTAGGGTTTTGGTCATTGATATAATGAGTTTTTACCCATTTTTGTAGTATAAATATATGTTGTGATATAGAGGAAAGGTTTTTGTTGAGATGTATGAGATCTAGTATCAATAAAGAGCAGGTGTGAGATGATGTTCTTAGATTCAGTCAGAGTCGGGGTATTTTGGATTGGATATTGTAACTGAGGATCAGGTTGCAAGTTGTGGAGCTTAGTGCGACCTGGTCATCCTCACATCATATCTCCTCATTGTAATGTGTGCAACATGATGAACTTGATGAAGAATAATAAAGAAGCAAAGTATACCATATCTTTGTGGATGTATCCCAAGGGGGTGAACCACAGTAAAACTATGTGTCTCTGTGTCGAATGTTTATTTTATATCTTGCAATGGTTTATGATGAATGCATAGATCTGTTAGTAGTAAAATGCATCGTGCACTAGAATAGTTATGTTATTACTACAAAATGAACTTTAATGACTACAATTGGTTACATAATGGTAGATCTGGATAATGATGTGTTAGAATATTAGATATGATATATGGTGAAGTAGGAAATAATTTCTAACATCCCCACAGTAGTGTCCCTTCCACGATTGTAGAAATCTTGGTCCAACAGTCACCCATAAATCCATCTTGGGTGAGACTGCGTTGTGCACTCTGTGCACAGTGTTTCCTTCTGGTATCCAGAAGGGTCGATGGTTTGCAGGGTTTTGTTGGAAACCTAAAGTATAACCCAGGTTAGCCGAAAAAATTCCAACAAAGGCTTATGTTATCGGCTGGAACCTAGAAGAACAGTTTGGAGGGGACTTGTTGAGAAGGACACTGAAGAGAATGCAGTATTATAAGGGGATGTTCAGACCATGGAATCCAACTAAAGAGGATATTGAATGATGGTTGAGAACAAAATATCTCGAGTTTTCACAGAAAGACAATAGAAACTCCAGGTATCTACCACGCCAATATTTTGACAGGTATGTGTTCACTGATCTTCATGAGGAAGTTTTTCGTTATTTTCGACATTTTCTACAGGAATGGATATTGAGGTTGAAGGAAATTCATCCAACTAATCGGATAAGCCCAGTAGAGTGGACTACTGAGAATATTGTGAAGCTACAAAGAGTCAATAATAAATGCACGCGTGTAGTCGATTTCTGGCTAGATAGCATTTTTGCAAGATTCATTACCGAGTTTTCAATCGATACTGCAAAATCATACACTGTTGTAGAGAAGGATTTTTTGAAGGGTCCAAGAGGAAGGTATACTAAATCACTTTATACATCGATCAAGATTTTGTTTCATGATAAAGGCATGATGACAATGGAGTCAGACACCTAAATAAATATGCGTGTATGGGGGAACTAGGGGAAGCACTAAGGATGATCTAAGATATGGAGAGGGTTTTGGAAAGAAGTAAGAAGAAGGAAGCAATATACCCCATTATTATGTATGAATATCATATCAAGGAAATAATTGACAAAGCGGGAACAACGCACAGTGAAAGACCCTACCAATATAGGATTAATATGAAAAAGAGGGCAGTAGTTGAGTGGGAAGGCTTTGAAAGTGATGAATAAGAGGTAGATGATATTCTTACTATAGGGAATATTGAGGAAATCTTGCGTGCCACATATGAGAGAAAAAAAAAGAGGTCAAGGGTCCAATGTAGAAGAGGGCTCTTCGGTCCAGATCAGAATTAGTGTGGAACCCACAACCCCAGGTGAAACTAAGACATCAGAAAAGAAAGAACCATTTACAAAACCAACAATTAGTAGTAGAATGATTCTAGTAAGACAAGAGATAAGTGTAAATTCAAGTGGAAGTACAAGTTCAACTAGTAGTAGTAAGATATATACACCACAAGGAGGTGGTTAAAAAAAAATTACAATGGTAGGAACATATTTGACTATTCGGTTACCATAATTTCATGGAGAAGGGTCAGAAGACACAAAGAAGAATTTATTTATTTGTGAAAATATTTGGGAAGCTAAACAGATCATGGATGATGATACAAAAGTGGCTTATCTTGCAATTACATTCAAAAACCGTGCACTGGATTGGTATATGGGCCTCACAATAAACTGTCCACAAGGAGCACCTACAACTGTCGCAAATGTGAAGAAGGAATTAATAAATCAAGTCCAGTGACCGAGTTCAGAAGAACATCACATGAATGAGATGATAGAAATCAAATAGAAGTCAAGATAATCGGTTTGGGAGGCTAACCAAAAGTTCAAGTTTTTCAAAGGTAAGTTAAAGTATCCTATAACAGATATGAAAAACAGACACCTATTTGTTAATTCATTATTACCACATTTTAAGTACCCATTGAGGAAACAGAAGTTTGAGACTTAGGTTGAGGCTCTGCAAACAACCTTATAATTAGAAGAGAAAAAGTATAAACATACAGATCTAGTTGTAGAAGAGCTGAGAGTAGATATAAATAATTTGACATTTCAGTTTTATCAAAATAAAGGTAAGGAGAAGAGGGAAGTTCTCTAGTGTACCTTATGCAGAAAAAAAGGACATCATAATAATGAGTGCCCAAAATTTGTGCGATACTTGGGAGAAGGATTTCCAAATCCCTTACCCATAGGAGGAGTATGGTTTGAAATATGTAAGACACATGGAAATGATCCGTATCATTGTCCCAAGATACAAAAGTACCAAACAATTTATGATTGCACATTCTGCAATTTATGCAAGTATGTAGGACATGAGTACAAGGATTGTTGAACCTTGGAATTGATGAAGGAAATGAACTTACATGCTTATAGGGTGTAGGCTGAACTAATGATAGGACAACCTATGCAACAGTTTATAGCGCCACCAAAGTATAATAATGCACAACATCTTACAGCACCACTGCAATATAATAATACACAGCAGTATAATCAAGTACCATAGTATAATACAATGGGTGCAGATAATCAAGGTAACAGATGAGGATTCAAAGGAGGATGTGGAAGAGGAGGATTTGGAAGAGGTAGATGACTAGTAACCTATCACAATTGTCAGTAACCTAGACATTATTCAATGGATTGTCTACTGCCATCAGTGACATGCATGTATTGTTGCGCAACAGATCATAATACAAAAGATTGTCCAACAATTTTGACAAATATACATGAAAAGAGGAATCAGAATAATCAAAATGTTCAATGGATTTCCACATAAACTAAAGATGATGGGAAACAGATCAATATAGTTACTCGAGGAGGAACCAAAACAAGAGAAGATGTAGAAAATCAGAATCAAAATCAGTACCAATGGGTCAGAAAGAATACAACACCTCAACAACATTTTGATGCACGGAAGGAAAAAGAGGCATTCAAGCAAGGCAAACAAGAGATCTTGCAGGAGAATATTACTTCTACTTTAGGTACAAATCTAGGAGATTATGTACCAATATATGATATGCCTCCTCAATTCAGAAAAGGTCAGTAATCTAAGAAACTTTATGGTATCTTGTGTGAAGTTATTGAATGATCAATCATCTCTACAAGTATTACAAAATCTGTTCGAAAAGTGCAATTCTAAATAAGGGATAAAGATAGTATAACATGTCCATAGGAAGAAACGAACAAGTAGGGAGTTCAGATTGAATACAAATATTGGAGACTTTAACATGGGTGACATAATATTGGATTTGGGATCTGAGGTAAATGTTCTTCCTAAGAAAACATGGGAAGCTATGGGGGAGCCTACATTGGGATATTCACCTATTCATATGAAACTGGAATAGCAATATAGAGTGGTACCAATTGGTCGATTGAAAGGAATAGTAGTAGATTTAGATGGTATGTGCACTATGGTAGATTTTTAGGTCATTGATATAGTGGACAATACTACACCTTATCCATCATTGTTGGGACTATATTGGGAATTTGAAAATCAAGCTATCATTAAATTGAAGAGAAGGAAGATTATTTTTGAATCAGGAGAATATAGATTCATAGCACCATTAAATCCTTCAGAAGGTGGAATACATGGTGAACCCACAACAGAAAACTTTAGCATAGAAGAAATAAACCAGTTGTATAGAACTACCGTGCGCTAGGAATATTACATTAACCCAATGACAAATGGAATGCTTAGATGGAGAAGCATTAGTTATTGTGCTTCAGATTCTAACATGGGATTGGAGAATTGGAAACAAATCTTGCATGATATATCTACCATAATATGAGCAAGAATGATGTGTGCACTAAGATGGCTTGGCTCAGAGGTAAGAGAACCTCCAAATTTTTATGGTCAAAATGATTTTGAAGAATTTTTAACAAAGTTTGAGTTATAAGTCTCGGAAATTCATAGGTTATTAGTGTTAGATATTTCCTTGAAAGAAACACTTGCACATTGGTGAGGTACTCATAAGGATAAGATCCACGATTGGTATCAATGCAAAATATTATTGTGCATAAGATTTTGTGCAGAGTAGGACAACAAATATGTGGAGAAATATGATGGAATAGGACAAACCAGAGAACATGTAGACAAATGCATAACCCATTGGAGACTAGTACCACCATAGGAATGGCCACATCACTTCATTCATACATTGTAAGGCATACCAATAAATTGGTATACAGAACTGGAACTACGCAAAGGAACTACAAATTGGGAAGGTTTGTAATAGAACTTTGTGATCACATTTGCATTTGAAAATGAGAATCCAACGATACATACAACACTGAATTTGATAAAGGAAAATATTTTTGAACAAACTGAAGTTGAAATTGTGACAACTTATCAGAATCATAATCGACAAACAATTAGACAATTGTTACTTTGTTACCATGTCATAGAAGATGATCCAGCAGAAGAAAAATTGCACGATATTCAGATAACAGAAGTTGAAGGGGAAATAGAAGTAGAAGGTCCATAGTTACAGTCATAATATTTAACTGCACCACTAAGGATAAAGAAACATAACATTGGAACATAAGAGAATTCAAAGATTGTAAGTATTGGTGACTATTGGGACAACCAGACAATGGAAAGAATAACAAAAATATTGCATGAGTATAGTGATCTATTTTCAACAATGTTTTCATAGATGAAAGGGGTAGTAGGAGAACTTGGAGAAATGAAGATTATTCTATGACCAGATGCCATACCAATAAGACAGAGACCCTATAGGTTGAATCCAGTATATAAACAGAAAGTGAAGGTAGAGATTCATAAAATGCTAGAGGTTGGTATAATAGAACGCGTTGAAGAATCTGAGTGGATTAGCCCTATGGTAGTATAGGAGAAGAAGAAAGGGGGAATAAGGATCTGTGTAGAGTTTAGGAAGTTGAATTATGAATGTATGCGTGATCCCTTCCCTACTCCATTCACAGATGAAGTATTGGAGAATGTAGCATAACAAGAAATATACTCATTTACTGATGGATTTTTAGGGTATCATCAAATCAGAATAGCACTAGAGGATCGTCATAAGACTACATTTTCCACAGAAATGGAGTCATATCAATACACAGTGATTCCCTTTATATGGAAGAATCCCCCTGCTATTTTTTCAAGGGTAGTGGTAGCTACATTTAAATATTTTATAAATAAAGTTTTGGAGGTTTATTTGGATGATTGGATAGTATTTAGCTTATTGAAAGATCATGTTGAAGTTTTATGATTGATGTTGGGTAGGCGTAGACAGTGTAAAATTTCATTAAACATTAAGAAATGTATATTCACCGCACCATTTGGAATTTTGTTGGGGAACATGGTGTGTAAACATGGCCTACCAGTTGACCTTGCCAAGATTGTTTTCATTTTTAACTTACCACCACCTAAGTCAGTGCGCTAATTAAGATATACTCTTGGTCATACAGGTTACCATAGAAATTTCATAAAGAGTTATTCACAGATTACTACGCCCATGGAGAAATTGTTAAAGAGGGATATCAAGTTTCAATGGAATGATGAGTGCCAACAGAGTTTGGACATCTTGAAGGAGAAAATGGTGAAAACACCAATTCTGACATTTCCATATTGGTCAAAAGAGTTCCATGTTCATTTGGATGCATCTGAAATAGCACTAGGAGTATTACTAACACAACCAGGAGAAGGTGATATAGATCGCCCAATAACATTTGCAGGTAGGAAACTATCAGATTCAAAACAGAATTATAACACAAAAGAAAGAGAAGGTTTGGCTATGGTATATGCATTACATAATTTCAGACACTATTTGTTAGGCCAACAGTTTAAAATGTTCACAGATCACTCTACTCTTAGATATTTGGTCAACAAGCCAGTGTTGGGGGGAAGAATATGTAGATGGTTGTTATTATTTCAATAATTTGATTTTGAAGTAGTTGTGAAACCTGGAAGATTGAATGCAAGGCTAGATCATGTGTCTAGGATAACTAATGGAGAGGAACCAAACAACTTTGAGGAAATTGTACTACTGCACAGTTGTTTTTAGTGCAGATAGTTGATGAATATTTTGTTGACATTATTGATTTTTTTAGTATAGGATTTTTCCCAAAGCAATATAATATTGCGCAGAAGAAGAATTTGGTAGTTAGGGTTGTAGACTATCAACTTATTGTAGGACTCTTATATAAATTAGGTGTAGACAATATTTTAAGGAGATGTGTTATGGAACATGAATGTCCTATCATCTTAGTATAAGCACATGAAGGAATAGCTAGAGGACATTATGCGGGAAAAGATACTGCACGGAAGATATTGCGTGTAGGAATATGGTGGCCAACAGTTTCTAAAGAGGCAAAGGAGAATTTCCATAATTGTAATGTATGTCATAAAGTTGGAAAACCATCCAAGAGGGATGAGATGCCCCTTAGACCTCAGGTAACCCTTAAAGTGTTTTACAAGTGGGAAGTAGACTTTGTAGGACCAATCAATCCACCAGCTAGAAGATCAGGAGCAAGGTATATCATTACAGCGACAGAATACCTAACCATATGGGTTGAAGTAGCGGTAGTGAAAGATTACAATGCAGAGATTGCATCGTAGTTTTTGTTTGAACAAGTAATTACAAGATTTGGATGTTATAGAATTATGATGAGTGATCAGAGAACTCATTTTATCAATAGTACCATCCAGGCAATGACTGAAGAATTTGAGATGCACCATCAGAAGATCACTCCATACCATCCTCGGGCTAATGGAACAGTGGAAGAATTTAATAAGATATTGGAGAATGCCCTAACTAAGATCTGTAATGTGAATATGGATGATTGGGATATGAAGATATCAACAGTATTATGGGATTATATAACTACATGCAAGAAACTCACAGGGAAGACACCTTTCATATTGGTGTATGGATGGTAAGTAGTAGTCCCTTTGGAGTATTTGATACCTAGTCTACGTATTACAGTCATTACAAATATGACAGAAAGAGGCACAACTCAAGAAAGATTGTCTCAACTCATGGAACTAGAAGAGGACATAATTATGGTTGGTTTCCATCAGGAGGTACAAAAAGTAAAGGAAAGATATTGGCATGATAGACATATTAAGAGAAAAAAATTTAAATAAGGAGACCTAGTTGTTCTCCTCTATGACAAAAAATACTTACAATACCTAGGAAAATTCAAGATGCATTGGGTAGGGCCATATGAGATAAAGTTCATCACATATGGAGGTGTTGTGCAGTTGCAGGATCTAGTAGGAGAAGAGATTCAAGGATTGGTGAATGGCATTCGATTGAAAATGTATAGGGACAATCAACCTAGTAACCCTCAATAGTCGCAGCGCAGAAAAGTAGAAATGTACATAGTGTATATAGTAGGAGTTAAAAGAGAAAAACAAGAAAAAAAAATGGGAAAAACAAGAAAAATAAAAAAAGATATAGTAGATGGATAAGTGGTAGACAAGAATTTAAATGAAATAGCAAGCAATAGACAGTAAGTGGAATGAAAGAACAACAATGACACTACGCGCTAGAAAAAGGTGACCAGATAGAAAACGCAGCGCACCGAGATAGAAAGAGGACCAAAAGAGGAAAACTCGTGATCGAAAAAATGGGGCGTGACAGAGCATTTATGACAGGACTTATAAAAGTAGAAAACTTGCAAGGAAAGACTCATTGTGTAATTGAGAAAATGAGAGCTAAGGAGCAAAAAAATCAATGTGAGTAGGTATTTTCGAAGTATTCACTAAAGATTTAGAGAAACTTTTGTAGGATTTAGAAGAATGGCGCCACCAAAGATTGGAGCTCCTAGTCAAATCACAAGAAAAACACGTCACGCCACGAGATCTCCATAGGATAAAGAAGTCAAAAGAGAAAACCCTATTCAACCAAAAGTAGTGGTGGATGTGGATGTAATCCCATCTCCCATCATTGAACCAGTTAGTCCCACCATGGCCGAAGAACAGGATCTAGTGATAGAAGGAATGGAATTCAAACCACAGAATGGCACACAAAACCATACAAAATAGCTTGGATTAGGAGTACCGCAACAGATGACTGGGGAAGATGATGAGAAAATAGAGTCGTATGAGCCAAGAGCACAGGCCAAAGCAGTGCAACAACCTGTCGCAGAACCAACGCATCAGTCAGAAGAACAGGTGCAGGTTGAGGATATCAAAGGCCAACAAAATTCAGAAGAAGAAGATGAGGATGTGCACCAAGAAGTAGGGACATTGACAGTGACAAAGAAGACAAAGGGAAAACATATAGTACAAAGATCATCGTGCAAATAGAAATAAGTAACACTGACACTATTGTGCATACCCGAAGTTGTAAAGATCCTTCTTTGCATGTTAGGATGTGTGGATAAAATGAAGTAAGTGGACCATGATATTGCATACAAGTACAAGTTCCCTAAGTTTGTGCCACAAGTCTATATGGAGAGAAAAGAAACAGGTTTCTTAGGAGATCCAATTTTGGATCCCAAGTAGTGGATTGCAAGATTGTAGAACACTAGTATCATGAACCTGTTAGAAATTCCCCACTTTGGGAGAGGTAAATATGTAAATTCTTGTGTGAAACAACTATTGGATTTGTTTCATGGGGGTATTCTATGGATGGATAGCTGATATCAATAGATGTATATTTAATTGCAGAAATCACAGGTTTTCCAATAGATGGAGAAAATCTAGAACAATATTTGTTTGACAAGACAAAGGAGAAAGATCTGGCAGAGGAGATAAAGAAGAAATACATCACTGACAGAGGATCCAGGGGGTTGATCATCAATAGAATAAGAGAACCAGCAACAATATTGGTGACAAATTTGATGGCTTGTAAACTTTTAAGAAAATGTCGCAAGGAAGAATCATCTACAAGAATTATAGCAACAGTCGTGCAGTGTGCGAAGAGGAGTCTACTCAGATGGACCCCATATTTACTAAATTTATTTTTGGATGACTACAAGGATGCACAAGATCTTGGAACATAGTTTCATTATGCATGGTTGGTTATATTGATAGTTTTGGTGGGTTGGGGAGAACCCAAAAACAACAAATTTTTCTCGAGGCCCGTGAAGTGTCACACAACAAAGTATACAACATTATGGCACACTTCAGATGAAAAAAAAAGGAAGGAAAATTCTATCATATTTGTTATGTATTATGACGAGATGCAAAAAGTATGTTTGATACATGGAGGATACCACCAGAAGTGGTCGAAGAGCATGAAATCATAGCTAAATTTCAGGATTCCAGCCACAACATGTAGATCAAAGCCAAGAGGGATCCCAAGAAGGAATGGTTACAGCTGAGGTACTGTGTGACAACAGAAGAAGTGTAGTGGGCCATGAAATATTTTCCTAAATAATGGAAGGGACCATTAGTTTCCAATAAGGTATCAAAAGGTAAGCAGCAAGAAAAAGATGGCCCTTCATAGAAATCAAACAGTCCAACAACAAATGCAATAAAGGCAATAGAGCATGCAAAGGAAACAGGGGAGAGAGAAATAGTTAGAAATCCAAGGCAGAAAAACCCTATCTCTAAACCTTCGGCGTAGGAAAAATATCACGCAAAAGTAAGAAATGGAGGAGTGCAGAAGGATACTATTGTTCCTACACAGGAGGAAATAGGAGGAGGAGATCTCCCATACATGGACATACAAGTTACAACAACGCAAACATAAACTTTGTTGATGAAGAGTACATTATTGTAGGAGGCAGGCCAATGCAAGAAGATGAAAGTGCACAAGAGCGTTCATGAACTCACATTGATAGAAGATGATGCAGAGTTAGTTGCAGAGAAAGTGCAGTACCGTGCGGCAAAGGCATGGTACTATGTTGAGAAGAAAAGAGAAGAGATAATAAAGAAGTTAACATTGGTTAAGGATACATTATAACAACTAAAACTTACTACAATGCAACAGAAATAGTAGGCACCACAAAAGAATACTTATCAAGACAAAAAAGCTCTAGAACAAGAGACGGTACAGATTATAGCATTGGGGAATGAAAATTTTTGTATTACTCAGGAGATGTTGTAGGTTGATGAGAATACAGTGCAGAAGCAATTGAAGGACATATATCACTTGGACTTGGCACTGCCCAAGGCTCCAACGAAGGTATTGTATAAAATTCAAGTCAGTGTCGCACATGAGATTCAATCAAGGGCCTGCATAGATGCGAAATTTTTTTAGTTGGCTAAGGAAGTAAGTGAGACACTGAATAGAAAAATCAACCAGGTATGTGTTGATAGGGAGGAAAAAAACAAATGTGCGGAGAGAATAAAGTAGCAGACTGAATAAGTGTTCAAAACTACTACTGACAGCGTGCAGGAAGAAAATTTAACAACATAGTAGAAGATTGATAAAATCGTGTAGGCCATGGATAATTATAGGAGCTACATTACTGAGTTAAAATAACTCCTATCACCAAGCACTCCACTAGAAGTGAGAACACAAAGGGAGTAGGAGGTGACATGCCATAAGGAGAGAATTGTGCAAATCATCCAGGAAATCGCAGAGCTATATGATAGGAGCGTGCAATTATGGACTAATATCTAGGAGGATGAGAAACTGCATGAATTAGACTAGAAAGAAGAAGGAGTAAATATTGCAATACAACATTTAAAGAAAAATAAGAATACGATGGAAATAACCGATAGATTGAGAAGAGCACAGGAAATGAAGAACTTGCAGGAAGAGTTGAAAATTATACAAGCAAAGAAGCAGTCGAGGTGGTCTAAGTTGGAGCCACTACAAGAAGGGGAAGAACAAATGTTTAATGGCATTTACACAGCCAAAGGTCAAGTTGAAAAAAATAGCTCAAATATTGAAGATTTTTTGAAGGAGCATATCACTATGCAGATTGTGGAGACGATATAAGAGAAGAGCGCACAGGTAAAAACTCAAGTTGAAGAAATTTCAGGCAAATTCCACGCGCTGGAGAAGTCAATGCAAGAAGAAAAAATTTCCTAAGTGGCTCAGGAAAAGACACAGGTGAGTGTTGGGGGCCTATTGGTGTAGCCATTTTGTGGAAATGTGCATTAATTATTGAGGTCAGTCAAAAATTGGACCAAAAAAGGAGCACAGGAAAATAGGGAAAAGCATCACAAGAGAGAGGAGAGTCAAAGGAAGAAAGAAGGACACGGAGCGACGAGGAAACGGTTGGATCGAGGACCAGTCGTGCGCAGGAATTTAGAATGTGGATAAACCTAATACACTTATGATTAGTGGGTTATGGTTTTGGTCATTGATGTAATGGGTTTTAACCCATTTTTGTGGTATAAATATATGTTGTGAGATAAAGGAAAGGGTGTTGTTGATATGTATGAGATCTAGTATCAATAAAGAGTGAGTGTGAGATGATGTTCTTACAGTCAGTCAATGTTAGAGTATTTTGGATCAGATATTGTAATTGAGAGTCAGGTTTCAAGATGTGGAACTTAGTGCTACCTGGTTAGCCTCACATCATATCCCCTCATTGTAACATGTGCAACACGATGAACTTGATGAAGAATAATAAAGATTCCATATATTTGTGGATGTAGCCCAGGGGGCTGAACCACAGTAAAATTGTGTGTCTATGTGTGGAATGTTTCTTTTATATCTTGCAATGGTTTATGATGAATTCATAGATATGTTAGTATAAAAATGCAACATGCACTAGAATAGTTATGTTATTTACTGTAGAATGAACTTTAATGAATACAATTGGTTACATAATGGTAGATATGGATAATGATGTGTTATAATGTTAGATATGATATATGGTGAAGTAGGAAATAATGTCTAACATCCCCACAATATCATCCCTTCCACGATTGCAGACATTTGGGTCTTCTAGTCACCCATAAAGCCATCTCGGGTGAGACTACAATGTGCACTCTGTGCATAGTGTTTTCTTTTGGTCTCCAAAAGGGTCGACGGTTTGCAAGGTTTTGTTGGAAATCTAAAGTAGAACCTAGGTCAACCCAAAACAGTTCCAACACACACACACATATCCATATATTTATTTATATTTAGTTCCAAGTGGCCATATATTTATTTATATTATATCGATATTATATTAATATTACATATCCAATCTGCTAAGAAATAGGTTTTTAATAATGTTAAATGTCCTAGCTTGTAATGTTGTGGTAAAGAAAATAATCAAGTATGGATTGCCAATTATAAGCTACTATAAATCCATTCCACATACCCTAGGTTTTGATTTTCATCTCTTATTGCAATTTGTTCGAAGTCAAATCTGATGGATACTAGTGTCTATGAAATGGTGAGATCAGATAGAAATGAGCATTTATCATTCAAATATCCAACATGTAAAATTAATGAGAGAAAAAACCATCATAATCATGAAGACTTACAAGGATTGCAACCCACACAATTGATTAATGTAATTGAAAGGAATGGAAATAACATAAAATGTATCAAATTTAGAGTACTATCTTAAACAAAAAAATTGTTAACACTAAATTGCCATGGGTGCAAATAAACATCTACATCAATGCAAACAACTAGTTAATAGAAATGGAAATGGGAGAAATAAGAACAAGGGTTCCTATGATATCCTCTTGAATGGGGCCTATCCAAAGGGATTTTTGGAACCCTATAAATACTATTAGAATAAAATCAAACTCACTTATTATTCACAAGATCGTTACAAATTGCATAGATTATAACAATGTTGAAACTTCATTGCTTAATATAGATTGTGTTGGTTGTGGAGCCTAATTATCTTCCTAATTTAGAGGTTTTTCTTTTTAGTCATTTTTATATCCCATCAATATTGTACACCCATCCATGCGAGGGGGTTGCAGGGGTCCGGGGGTAGTGTTTCCTGATGGGGGTTCGGGGGCGAAACCCCCGAAGGAAAAATTGCCTTGTAAATGTATATTGTAATTTCATAGTCAATCTTGACCGTTCATCATTATGTCATAGATCCGAATGTAGAGATTATGTTATGGTTTTTTTCCCTAGAAGGAAAACCTCTTTATGAGGGAATTGTATTGCGGTTGTGTATTATTGTGAATATTGTATTCTGAGAGAGGAGACTATGAGATAAAGAAGAGGAAGTTACAGTGGGTGTGTTGTAGGTTTTATCCCTTCATTTTGTTGGATAATAATAAGGAAGGACCTGGAAATTTCTCTGGTGGACATAGCCCACATTGGGTGAACCACGTATATCTGTGTCTCTATTGTATTGTGTATCTTATGTGTTTTATTTCCACATTTGTTTTATTTTATTGATCTGCTATCCTATTTTTCTAACAAATTGAACTAGTCTACTACAAGGGAATGAAAATAAAAATGCAATTGGAAACTAAGTTCTTCTATTCTAAGTCATATAAATATTGGACTTGCATTAAGCATATCTAACTAACTCCATCAGTTAGATCCTTGATTATTAGGTGTTGTCTACTTAGTTGAATCTTCCACCCAGCATAGTTGAGTCTAGATACTTATTCTTAGCTCCTATATCTAGTTCTAGATCAAAACATGGTTGATTTTTGGTGGTTTGAATTGCTCATGGATTAAATCATTGTCTCTTTGAGCTGGAAACCTAGTTTAGTCACCTTAATGAGGGGTGATAGGAACCCTTGATTTACTCCCCTTTGTTTTCTAATTGAATCATTCTTGGAGATTTATAGGTGAAGCATTTATAGAGGGTCAAAAATATCTTGGGTCATGGAACTAACCTAAAGATTTGTAAAGCAATGTTCTACAATAAACCTTAAACAACCAATCAAATGTCAATGTTCATAGTTTCAATCAATCATAATCAACTCAAATAACTAAGACACCCTTGTATTCATCATACTCTTCTTGAAAATAAGCCAATGCATTTATTTAAATAAGCATATGTCAACAATATATGTCTTGGTCATTAAAACAAGAGTATTCAAAGAAATTTTTAGGTCACTCAAGCTACTAGGTGATGGTGATAGCAATAATACATATTAAAAGGATGGGTGACAGATGATAATATTAGGACTCGTCATCTTGGCCCAAATAATTGCAAAGAAAAATGTACATCGTCAACATGTCTAAAAACTAGAATACCTTCAACTTCAATAAGTTGGTCGGAAACAAAAGTTTTCCAATCATTCGTGAAATATTTCCATGTGTCAAGAAAACATATATTCACATGCCACAAATGTCCACTTGACCCCTGTTGATGACAATTTTGATGATGACAACAACAACGAAAATGAAAATGATGTTGACGATGATGATAAGTAGGAGTAGGATGATGACAATGTTGATTATGGTGATGACAACAATGATGATGATGATGATGACTAGAATGACAATTGTGACAATGATGATCATCATCATCATCATGATGAAAATGAAGATATGATGATGATCATGATGACAATGAAGAGATGATGATGACGATCATGACGATGATGATGATATGGTGGTGATCATGAAAATGGAAATGACAATGATGATGATGATGATGTTGATGATATAATGATGATCATGACAATTACAATGATGATGATAATGACAATGACGATGACGAAGATGATGATGATGACAATGAAGATGACGACAATGATGATGATGACGATGATGACAACAATGAAAATGATGATGAGGAGGAGGAGGAGGAGAAGGAGGAAAATGTTGATTATGGTGATGATTATGGTGATGATCCTGATGACAATGGTGATGATGATGATCATGATAATGACTATGACGACAATGAAAATGATGGCGATGATGATCATGATTTCCTAGGAGGATGACAATGTTGATTATGATGTTGATCGTGACAATGGAAATGATGATGATGATGATGTCAATGACGATGACGATGATGAGACAATTGTGATACAAGTGTTTAATAAACCATTAAACACATTCAATTTCACCAACAACAATATAGTAGAGAGAATATTTGTTCTTGAGCCTTCATAAAAGGGTTGTTATGCCTTCTCAAGTAGAGGTACATCATGAATATCATCAAAGTTTTCCTCGTTGATAGGAGAAAAGATGTCCTGCATCAATATATTTTTCCCATCTTCTGGCTCAACAATATTATTGGTGTCATATTATTCCATAGGATTGACTTGATATTCAATATCCATACCATCCTCCACATCTTGTAGAATAATATTTATACTACTACTTGGAAGATATTTATCCGACGAAAGACACCTAGGAGGATTTATCTTTACAATTACAAACAATAAATAACATTAGTGTATATAAAAAAATATTAAAAAGAAAGAAAATTTTATAAATACAATCAATACAAAGACATATAAAATGACTAAATTACCATGGGATGATATGTATGCCCCCCTTCACATTACCCATACTTCCAACAATGTCTTTCAATTGTTTTTCTTAAAAGTCCTCTTCTTTTCAAGCCTCTGCATTGATTGCAAGGGAAATAACATTTCCCTTTAGTATCGAATTGTGCCTCCAATGCAACCATTAACCTAGAAATAGTCCTTTCACTCTCTTCAAGTGTTGGCATTGGGATTTCTTATATTTACAAAAAAATCCACTAAATCAATATAAGTACATTAATAACGAATATATTCTTACAATACAAATGTCACCAAATTATATTGACCCCATATGTACTAGAGAATTAATCCATTTTCATCATAGATTTATTAAAGGTTTATAAGGGTAGTCAACAATTAATCAACGAATCAAAACCATACATTTTTACCACATAAGTTCCAAAGTTTGACTATAATCAAGTAATAAAATCAAACAATAAAAGTGAACTAGACCAAGACAAATTGTATAGTAGTTAAATGGAATTGCATAGACATGTTCATACCTATTTCCTATGGAACAATTTGTGTCCCCAAATGAAAGAGGTTCTAAGGGTTAGGGATCCAATATGGGTATTTGAAAAAGAAACAAAGTAATATTAAAAATTTGTAACCTTCAAAGTACAAAATCTGAGCTATGCAGATCAAGAATTGGATGAGGCAAGTAACACATAGCAAAAAGACTAATAAATCATGCAATGAACAATGAATATAAAAATATTTTATAACTGTCGCACCTACAACAAAATAGTAAAAAACAATCACCTTCATCGATCTCCCAACAAACGTTGACTATGTCAAAGTTGACCAAGTCAATGAGTAGTTGGAATTATGTACGTTTGTCGATAGATAGATGAATTATCATCGAAAGATCGATAGATATAGATGTTTTTCGGAAGTCCGGCATTCATTGGGGCGCCCAGAAAAAAAAATGATTAAAATTTTAATATTATGTCATAATTTGTGATGATATGATTGAATTTATCCTTATCGTCGGAATGTTTTGTCTAATTTTGACCCCATATCTAGTAGTTCTTGTTACATAATTAGTCCTCCAACTTGGAAGCCAATATTTCCATATACCATTTGCAACGACAGGCTTCTATGTGGGATTTACCAAGTAGGAGAAGGTGAAAATATAGAGGTTCTTAAGTTTGAATTCCATCATTTGTTTATTAAGGTTGGTTGTCATTGATGTCAACCCTTGAAGAAAGCCCCATAGCACAAAGGTTTGGGTAATGGACCCAAGATTTTTTGATGTAAATATGACTCGTTATTGTTTTTTCATGGTTGATAAGAAGTAAATATGGATGACCTACAAAGTGGTCCCCTTGTGGTGAAATCCCTCACGGAAAGACGTTTCGCGGAGTAAGAGAACCCATGATTAATTATGGAATAATGAGATTAAGGACAGTGAATTTTTCATGCAAACTATCCTATATGGATAGTTCTTTTCATGCCATTTCCGGTGGTATGTAGAACATCACATAAATCCTCACGGTTAGAGAGTTATGACCATGTGAAGTTGGAGAACTCGGGTTTGGGTAATGAACCCAAGTTTGTTTGATGGATAATGGTATGATTTTTGCTATATTTGAAGGTAATACTATTCTCTATGGATAGTACATGTCATTCCATTTCTATTGGTATGTGGAATGTCACATAACTCCTCACGGTTTGAGAGTTATGGCCTTACGAAGTTGGAGGACCCTCATATGTCATCTAGAAGCCCCAAAAGGTCAAAGTAGTCAAAGTGGTTTAAGAGATTTTAAAAGGTAAATAATAAAGT
>JASDQU010682102.1:56275-75930 GCA_032191745.1 Picea mariana
TGATATAACACTTGGATTATATGGTTAAAAAGGATTAAATTTCTCTATTAATGATTCACCCCCCCTCTCAGTGATCCAACATCATTCTGCAGCAAGTTCAGAGTGAGTCCAATATGGAATAATCTTCAGGAAAACACTAAGACCACCAATCAAATGTTGGGGATGTAAATTAGAGAACATGTACAAATATTTTCCTCATAAGGGAGAAAAAATAAGGACCATGCACAATCTTCAAGATGCTACTATAGTGGAATAACTAGAAATAAATATTCCAATTATATATGCATCCCTAGAAGATCGATAGGCAAAACACCAATCCCACATTATTGAGGTGGAAGGCCAGAGTACCAATCATCATGTTGTTATTTTCATTGATTTAGGAATAAGCCATAGCTACATTGATCCTAATTTAGTGGAAAGATTTCATTTAAAAAAAAGTATGCTTGGAAGATCGTGGTTGCTTCAGCTACCCACTAGAACCAAAATTAGGATGAATGAGATTGTCAAAGGTTGTCCAATAGATATGAATGGAGTGAGCATGGTTGCATATCTGAATATCATGCCAATGGGATCATATGATATCCTAATCCAAATCGATTGGTTGGAAAAGCATCATACTATCCTAGATTTCCATAACAAGACTTTTGCATGTCTTGATGAAGAAGGAAAATGGAACTGATTGAAAGGGATTCCTAGACCCATTTCTATAAGGGAGATTTCATCCTTACAACTGAAGAGATGTTTTAGAAAAGGTTGTAAATTATTTTTAGGTCATGTGGAATAGCCAACCAAGAATAAGATTCCAAGTATTGAATATTTTGTAGTGCTACAAGAATTTTAAGATGTATTTGGGGAAATTCTAAGTTTTCCATCCAAGAGAGACATAGGTTTCTCTATTGATTTAATGCATGGAGATGTCCCGATATCCAAAACTCCTTATAGAAAGAGTACACCAAAGTTGAAAGAATTACAAATGTAGCTACATGAGTTGTTGAAGAAAGGTTATATGCGCTGAAGTATCTCACAATGGGGATCACCAATCCTTTTTGTGAAAAATAAGGATGGGACCTTGAGACTACATTTATTTTAGGCATATAAATAAAGCCACAATGAAAAACAAGCACTATCTTCCCAGGATTGATGATCTCTTTGATCATCTAAAAGGAGAAAACTATTTTCCAAAATAGATTTGAGATAAGGGTACCATCAGGTGAGAATCAAAGATGATGACATTAGTAAGATAGCTTTGAGAACCAAATATTGGCATTATGAATTTTTGGTGGCACCATTTGGATGGACAAATGCACTAGCTATTTTATGTGTTCAATGAATTATTTTTACAAATTACTTGGATAAGTTTATCATTGTCTTCTTAGATGAAATACTTATATTCTAATTCAAAAAAAGAACATGAAAAACACTTGAGGATGGTGGTACAGGTGTTAAGGGATGATTCAAGATATTTTCATCAATGACTTATTAAAATAATTACATTAAAGAATGTAAATAAAGCTTATGTGCAACATCATCAAAGAGGAAATAATCATGGAGAAAAGATGAGAAGGAGAGAAAGAACAAAATACATGATAACAGAGTTCGTCCCAAGAATGGACTACGTCTCTGGGCCTGATTCAAAGTGGAGAGGCTTTATATTATATCAGCAATAAAAGTTGGCATAAATACATCATTATACCTCAAGTCTGAAAAATGGCCTTCATATATGATTTTATGATGAAAAATATTACTACACCAGTTAATTTGTGGTGAGGACTAGTGAAAATCAACTGTCAAATCGTCTCAATACGACATCGTCACCTCCAGGCCTCTGTTTGCCTCTCTACCTCGAAAAATGTGCCACCAGACTACATTAATGCTCATGTACCTGCATAAAAAATCATGCCATCATACGGTGTTGGGTGTCGACCTTGAGCTCTAGAAAAATTTAGAACTTAAGTAAATTCATGGGTGGACTTTACCAAGCTCGTTGCTTGGTTCATTAGCAACTGGAGGTAAAATTAGAGTTTGTCAAACCTGAGGGCTCCTCATTTTAGTGTTAAGTTCCATACATATAAAAATTTGTTGCAACTATATTTTTAATATAGTGAAACCACTATCTATTATATATATGTGTATTAAATAACTTTGAAGTTTAGCCCTTAGCGCCCAATTATTTGATATGACGGGTGTACTACATATAGGTTGTTGGCCCTTTAATTTTGATTGCTGCCAAATTATGTGGGTGACCATTTAAGGGTGACCTCCAACCGGTTCGGTCGACGAATCTGGCACCAGCTAGTTCAGGCCGACTCCACATGTTTCTGGGGTTCCACGTGGTGCCCTGTGATTGGGCCATGTGGTGCCCTGGGATAGGTTTCCCCATGTCTAGTCACTTGTTGACTCACCCCCACTCGTCTCTATGTTAGGATGCCATTTGGCAGTCCTAGGTGGTGCCATGTGGCTTCACCTGGGGTTGCCACATGTCACCCATTAATAGGCCCAAGTGGCCACCCAAACTGCCAAATCATCCTGTCATGTGGAAGCCTGTCGTGATTCCATGTGTTATGTTGATGTTAGAATGATGTCATGATAATGTAATATCTACATAGTCAGCTACTAACATCAGAAATATGAATGATAATGTCATATTGTTGACTTTGACCAATTTGACCAAAACTTTGATCACCCATAACTTCTTCATTCGGACTCCATTTGAGGTGGCATTTGAATCGTTGGAAACCTTGCGACGATCTCTTCAACTTGGTGTTGTTTTTGCTGAGATGTGAGGACTTTGAAATTTTCCCTTTTATATCCTCATGGATCATTCCTCCCCACTAAGAAGCTTTCGGGCCTCCAAAAGCCTCATAAGTCAACAAGAAGGTGAGGGAATTTCTCCCTCACATTCTATTTCTTGATCCATCGTGCTTTACTTGGATGTGTTCCCTTAAGGCCCACTCAAAGATATTCAACATCACCCTTGCATGAAATCCTCTTGTGTCTATCCAGGATGATATCTTCCTTTAACTCGTCCAAGTACTCAAGATAAAACTCATTCATTGAAGGTAATGAAACACTCTCCCTTTCATTCATGATCAGGTTCATAAAGTTTCAGGTTCTCTATGTTTATAATTGAGTATATCTGCATGTATAGTGGTAGATTGAGGCAAAAGGATTTTTTGTCAATTTTCTCCAAGATGGTGAAGGGTCCATATCTAATGGGATTGAGCTTCTTTCCTTCTCCCTTCAACCTATCCTTTCTGATGTGGAGCCCCACTTGATCTCCCACTTGAAACTGGTGATTATCTTTGTGCTTGTCTTACCACAACTTGGGATATTTGTTGTAGGAACCTTGGAGAAAGTGAACCACTTTATTGTTAAAAAAATTTGTTTGTCTGTCGGTCTGTGGATGGAAAGCACTACTCCTCTCAATCTTGGTGTCCATCATTCTCCAAGAAAAATTTCCAAGTAATCGAGTGTCTCGATTCAAGATAATGGATGTGGGCAGTCCAAATCAGCCCATACATGTTGAAAGAAAAGGTGAGCAATTTTCTCGGTAGTGATCTGATTTTTACATAGAATCAAGACGCATGTCTTACTAAACCTATCCATTACTACATGAAATTATTCATCACCCATTTTTGACATAGGCAACCCCCATACAAAATCCAAGGAGATTTTCTTCCATGGATGAGAAGGAACAAGGAGTGATGTGTACAACCCCAATTTTCTATTAGTGGGATTAAAAATGCACATCACACACCCCTTTACATTCATGGTTACAATTACATTCATTCAAGGCAAACAAAACCTCAACAAATACATTACAATCCACTCTACCCTAAAATTCCCAAATACAAGAGAAGGGAAAGCTTCTCCAATTACATGCATTTTCTCAGTGGTAGGAATACAAGGTTTACCCAAATGGTAAAATAATTTGTCCTGCAACCAAAACATTTTCACCTGCAAGCCATGGATTAGCCTCTCAAATACATATTTGAATACTTCATCAAAAGAATATTTTTCAACATAGATAACATGATCATTCTTCAAAATAATATGTGCAAAACTAGGAGGTCTAAAAAGTATATCTTCTCTCATAGCATCTGCACTGGTAATGGTTGCAACCTTGAATGGTTATTGAAGGTCTGGTAGAGCTAGTATTGGTGTGGGGTTGATATTTTCTCCCAAAGTGTCAAAGGTCCTTTTATGTCTGCGTCCCCACTGAAAGACCTATCTCATCTCAAGCATTTCATTTTTATGTAAAGGATTAAAAGCATCGAGAGCATTAGACTTATCAGGATATTTGGTTTTTACAATCGTAAGTAGAAGGTTATTACAAGTATGTATAGCTCTCTTTATTTGACCTACACTAATAAGTGATGGGTTATATTTTGTACTGTGATCCCTAACAATATATTCCACTCCATCTTTTGTGAGATGGTATTTTTTCTCTTTTGGGAAGAAATTTGATTTGTTTTCATAAAGATAAGGACTCCCTAGTACAATACCACATACAAATCCACTTCATCTACCAACTTAGAAGCAATATAAAACTTCAATATACATTGATTGGTAACCTAAATCTTTGCATTATCATGTACCCAACCAAGAGGGTAAGGTTTCTAGTGAGGTGTTGTGGTTAATCCCAATTTCTTTACAATCTCTTTAGATATCAAGTTAACTTAAGAGCCCAGATCAAACAAATTTTCCACTTTTGTGTGTTTGGTCACTACTCTTATGTGAAATAATTCATCTCTTCTTTTATCATTTTAAAGAGATGGAATTTTAGAACTTGAACTAGTATGCAAGGAAAATTTACCCTCTAACCCAACTACTATGATATTTTCCTCATCAACTGAGTCGAAACCTAGGTCTTGTTGTACGGTAGCAACATTTTTTTGCTTCCTTTGGCCACCAAATCACTTCGGTCTTAAATCTGGATGTAGCTTCCAACAATGCTCATCATCGTACCCATCTTTCTAGCAATGACTGCAATATGTTTTTTTTTTCTTTTTCTTTGTTGTAGTTGTCCTCTTATCCTTTCCTTTTCCTTTCCTTTTGAAATGGTCTTATGAATGCTTGTGATCTTCCTGTCAATTATTTCCCTTGTTTTCAAGGTGAGTAGCTTGCACACACACCTCATCTAAGTTTGTTGGATTAAACAATAATAATGTATCTTGAATGTAACTGTGAAGTGCACCAATATACTTAATCAAAGTTTCATGATAATCCAAAGGAATACTTAATGCAACTTCTTGTTTCCTAAATTCCTCTATGAAACTATAAACACTTTGACCTTTACCATGTATTAGGTTTTACAATTCTATCATGGATTTTTTAACATAACCCAGTGGATAAAATTTCTTTTTTAACACAGATGTAAATTCAGACCATGAAAAAATGAGTTTACCATTGTGTTTGCTACCTTTCTAAAGTTTTCTCTCCCACCATACAAGGGTTGTGCCTTCTAGATGAAGAGAAACCAACTGGATATTTTCCTCTTCCTCTTTGATCTGTTGTACACGGCAGTAAAATTTGATCTGTCTGATCCAATTATTAAGCTTATCTGCATTAGCTTCTCCATTAAACATGGGAAAATTAAATTTCACATCTAGTTTCAACAGTGGATTTTTAGAAGTACTGGATGAAAACTAGAATGATGAGAATGAGATGAATAGGAAGAAGAGCTTGAACTTGACTATGGTGATGGAGGCTCATGAGCATCTTATCCATTGTCCCGGTTCACATTATCCTATTATTTAACTTTCTTATTCTTCTCCTTCTTTCCAACTCTCTTATCATAATATGCAAACCATTTTTCTACCATATCTAACATGTGGTAGAAATCCTTGCAAAAATTCTTCTCATGCTCTGCACGAAGCTCTTCATCTCCCATTTTCCTTCTTTGAGTTGCACGTACAATCTCTGGGTTTAAAGTATTAATTTTTCCTTCACCTTCTTTGAAGTTATCCCTGGTAAGCATTCACACTCACAATTCAAATCAAATAAGACCGCTTTGATACCAACATGATCCATGATCTTTTCATCGATGAATTATTAAAAGAATTACATTAATGAGTGTAAATCAAAGCTTGTGTGCAAAATCATTAAATAGGACATAATCAAGGAGAAAATATGAGAAGGATAGAAAGAACATAAGACATGATAAAGAATTTCGTCCCAAGAAAGGACTATGTCTCTGGGCCCACTTCAACGTGGAGAGGCTTTATATTATCTCAGCAATAAAAATTGGCATAAATACATCATTATACCTCAAGTATAAAAAATGGCCTTCAGATCCACTGCTCTAATGAAAAATTTGACTGCACCAATGAATTCATGGCGAGGAGTAGTGAAAAACCGACTATCAAATCGTCTCAATCCGACATCGTCACCTCCAATCCCCTACTAGGATCTTTTCCTCGCAAAATGTGCCACCAGACTACATTAATGCTCATGTACCTGCATCAAAAATTGTTTCATTGTACTTTGTTGGGCACCGACCCTAAGCTAAGGAAAAAGTCAGAACTTAAGTAAATTAATGGGCGGACTTTACCAAGCTCGTGGCTTGGTTCATTGGCAAGTGGAGGTAAAATTAGAGTTTGTTGTTGGGGAGACCCGAGATTAAACACATGGGCTCCTCATTTTAGGGTTAAGTTTCATACATATACAAATTCATTGAAAATATGCTTTTAATATAGTGCAACCACTATATATGATAGATACGTATATTAAACCACCGTCAAGTTTATCCCTTAGTGCTCAATTCTTTGATATGATGGGTGTACTATGTACGGGTTATCGACCCTTTAATTTTGATTGTTTCCAGATTATGTGGGTAATTGTTTAGGGGTGGCTGACGATCGACCCAGCTGCTAGATTCGGCGTTGGTCGGTTCAGGCCAGACCCCTATTTAAATTTTAATTTTTTTCCTTTATCCCTTATTGGGAATTTTTGGGGTGCCACATGGCACCCTGGGATAGGCTTCCCCCTGTCCAGTCACTTGTTGACTCATCGCCACCCGTCATTGCATCAAGCTGCCACATGGTGTCCCCGGGTGGTGCCACGTGTCACCCATTAATAAGCCCAAGTGACCACCCAAACTACCAAATTATCCTAACAGGTGGTAGCCCATCATGTTGTCACATGTCATGTTGACATCATCTCTACACAGTCAATTGTTGACATCAGCAGTACAGATGATGATGTCACCCTATTGACTTTGACTAGTTTGACCAAAACTTTGATTGTATTCATTTGAACTTCATTTGAGGTGTCATTTGCATCATTGGAAATCTTGGGATGAGCTCTTCAACTTGGCGTTGTTTTTACTGAGATATGAGGACTTCGAAGTTTTTCCCTTTTATATCCTCCTATATCAAGGGAGAATAAACTATATGTCAAGCTAAGAAAATGTTTATCTTACCAAAATTAGATCCATTATTTGGGGCATATCATTTCATAGGAAGGTATAGCAGTGGAACTAGAGAAGATTAAATCCATTAGAGGATGACCAACAACAAGGAATGTTACAAAAATCATATCATTTATGGGATTAGTTGGACACCATAGGAGTTTTATTGGAGGATTTTCAAAGATTTCACATCCCATCACTTATTTGAAAAATAAGGGGATAAAGTTTGAATGGACCTCCAAGTGTGAAGAGAGTTTCCCTCTCTTGAAGGAATTGTTAACAAGTGCACCGATATTAAAATGTGTTGATAGAAATGAGGATTTCATAGTCTGTGTTGATGCATGAAAGGAAGGGATTTGTGGAGTCCTTACACAAAATGGGCATTTGGTATGTTATGAGTCAAGGAAGTTTAAATAGCATGAGAGGAACTATGCCACACAGATCTAGAGTTGGAAATCATATTTCACGCCTTATATATGTGGAGGAATTTTCTCATGGGAAAAAGGTTTGAGATGAGCATAGACCATAGTGGTCTAAAATATTTTATTGAGAAAACAACATTAAATGTTAGACAAGTTAGATGGTTGTAATTTATTGCTAAATATGACTTCAACATAAATCATATCAAAGTAAAAGAGAATAAAGTGGTCGATGCACTTAGCAAGAGGGTGCATGAGATGCATGCTATAGCCATTAGCATGTATAGTTCATGTTTAAAGAGTAGAATTTTAGAAGTTGTTGATACACACCAACATTATTTACAAGTCAAGGAAAGTGTACAACAAGACAATTTATAGCATAAATTCAAAAATTATAGGTTGGAAGAGGATGTGATACTCATGTACATGAATATGGTTTATGTTCATAATTCAAATGAATTAAGGAATTTTATACTAAAAGAGACACATAATGCTCCATATGTTGGACACCTAGCATATTAGAAGACAATTGCATCAATAAGAGGCTGATATTTTTGGCCATGCATAAAGAAAGACGTGGTTTATTACATATCCAAATGTATGGAATTCTAGAGAGTAAAGGTTGAAAACATACATCTAGTTGGATTTATATAGTCATTGGCCATTCCATAGAGAAAATTGAAGGTTGTTACTATTGATTTCATCACCAAGTTTTCCTAATAATTGGAGAAACATTATTACATCATGGTAGTGGTGGATAAGAATACAAAGGTTGCATACTTTATTACAATCAAGATGACACATAAGGTAGCCAACATTGCAAAAAATTACACAAAATAAATTTCCAAGCTACGTGGAGTACCTAAGGCAATTATGTTAGACGGAGATTCCAAATTTAGCTCAAACTTTTGGAAAGTGTTGTTTAAGGAATTTGGCACAAATTTGAACCTCAATATAGCCTATTATCCATAGATAGATGGGAAGATAGAGAGATTCAATTAGGTGATTGAGGACATGTTGATAATGTATGTGATGGATAAGCCATACAAATGCAAAGAATATTTACATTTAGTTGACTCTGCATACGAAAATGGGTATTATACATACTTGAAAATGACCCAATTTGTAGCATTGTATGCTATACATTGTAATAACCCATTTCACTAGGAAAATCTAGTAGAAGGAATAGTTCTTTGGCTTGAGACTCTTAAGTATATGGAAGAACAAATGATAAAAATAAAACAGAAGAAATTGAAGTTATCTCGGGATAGGTAGAAAATCTAGGCCTACGGTTAAACTTCGCTCCTTCCTGTTCCCGGTCTGACCCTTCCCCCCTCCCCTTCCTCAGCGGTCTACCCCTTCCCTCCCAACCATGGAAGACCTCCCAGTCACTGCACATTTCACTGACGACATGGATACAGTTATGACAGACGTCGTGGCAGCATATTTCTTGGAATATGGAGGACCTCATGTATAGCTGGCGAACTCTAGTGACTTCCTTTCCGCTCCTCCCCAGGCTGAACCCTTTTCCCCCTGGCCACCCACTCTTCTAGATGGACTGTTGTTCTAAGATTTTTCAGAACCATGGGTGACCAAGCCCACAAGCATGCTTTCATGTGCTCTCCCCCCGCTAAGTCCACCTCAAGCTACTGACCTAGAGTGGGTAAAATCCATAACAGGAGGTCTCACTTCTTCTGAACTCACCTACCTGGGCCACCCCTCCAGGGAAGGTACCGACCCCCCGGTCTCTTCTGAGTTAGGACCATTTGTGGTCCCTTTCTCCTCTTGCAAGGTTTTTATCTCTGCCCGGGTGGAACCGGATGAGTATAGTGGCTTAGAACAGTCTTTCTCCACCAGAGAACACACAAAGAAGCACTTAAATAATTCAGAAGGAGCTGCCAGAGACAGAGAAATAAGGCCTAGGTTGAAAAGGAAAATCTTAAAGAACAAAGAGAAAATTGGAAACTTATCTCTCGGTGAAGACGCGGAGTTCAGCCAGGTCACACTTATGGCAAGACAAACAATTGTTGGGAGAGTGAATGGCAGGGTCTTCATGGTAAAAACCATCAGAGATTGGATGCATGATGCTTGGCAGGCCAAGCTCGGATACTCACCGGAACTAGTGGAATTAAACAGGAATTGGTATGCCTTCACCTTCTAGAATAGTGAACACTCCAAATGGGCACTAAGTAAATCTTGGAGTATCAACAACTCTCTGATGCTTCTCAAACCTTGGAATCTATTTTTTGATGCAAGTACAAAATGCCTTGACAAAATCCCATTCTGGGTAAGACTACCAGCACTTCCTTTCCATCTATGGTCTTTTGAGTACTTCAAAAAAATTGGGAATTTCTTAAGAGATTTCTTGGATGCGGATATGACATATGAAGAAACAAAACAAAGGAATGTTGCAACAATTCTGGTTAATTTGAATGTTAGGGAAGGTCTGGGGGAAGAGATGGATCTCACCTGGGGAGACTACACATATGCCCAAAAATTGGACTATGAGAACATTCCTTTCAGATGTCGAAGATGTCATTAGTATGGACATCTGATTGAAAATTGAAAGCTCCCTCTAAGAACCAGAGGAATGGTATATGGGAGGAATAAAGATTCATAGAAGAATGTTGGCTCTTTGGTTCCTGATCTCTACTTACAAAAGGAGCAGGGTTGTCAAACGGAATGCCTCACCAAATTTTTGGGCGAAGATTTGTTCCAACCCTGTACAGAGCTGGCTACCATGTGCCTGATCCAACAAGTTCCAATTTAGACAGAAGAGTCTTCCTTCTTGGTCACGGGTACCTCATCTAACCCTGCCCCCTTTATTATTGTTTTAATAAATAAATTGTCTATTAAAAGCCCTGAGTGGCTGCTCTCACCATCCCTTCCCTCATTCCCTCCCTTTTTTTCTCTTCAACCCCCCTTTCCACCTCCTTCCTTGACCCCCCGTTGCCCAGCTCTTACCCTGACCTCCTCTTCCTCCCTCCTCCCCCCGGTATAACCAGCTTCTTCTCCTACCCCTGCCTCGGATGAGTCCACTACCTCTTCGACATACACCTCCACAAGAAGATACTTCTTAAGATCACAAAATAGAGAACACATATGAGGTTTAGCATCAGACCCGATTCCAGTAGATAAAACTAGCAGAGGCAAGAAATCTTTCTTCTCAAATGCACAGAAGAGAGCCAGAATTGACTTATTAGCAGGGAAACAGGTCTCTATTGAAAGGGCACTTAGAGCAAGGTGAACCCTGGGAAAGGGGCCTTGATGAAGTGTTGTTCCTTCAATTATAGGGGTTTGGTTGGTCCCCTAAAAAAAACAGCCCTAAAAAGGATGATTCTCACAGAACATTCGGATGTACTTCTCCTTCAAGAAACCTTGGGGGAAGGGGTGGAAGTTGAAAACAGACTCTCTTTGCTTCTACCGGACTGGATCTTCATTACCCTGGACTCTATTGGGAGATCTGGAGGACTAGCTATTGGATGGAATTGTTGCACTATAAAAGTTCTTAACCATTGGGGTTTTGAATCTGGACTTGGGATCACAGTCTTCTCAAAATAACTTGAAGACCCCCTCAATATTGTAAACATCTATGGCCCCTGTCACAACAGAGGCCCTTATTGGGACGTTGTCTTCAACAAGTCCTTCCTAAAAGAAAAACACTTGATCCTGGGAGGAGACTTAAATTTCTCTTTAGGAATTAAAGAAGTTTGGGGATCCCATGCGAGATCAGACCCCCTCTCTACCTACTTTACACAAAAACTGGATGAACACAATCTTCTGGATATTGAGCCAGTTAAATTCAAACCAACTTGGAGAAACAACAGAGTGGGAGAAGACAACATTGCAAAAAGACTGGATCGTTTTTTGATAAAGGATACTCTTCTTGAAAAATCCTATCAACTGAAACAATGGATAGGACACGGGGGAATCTCGGATCATTACCCAATTTTCCTTGAACTAAGAACTGGATTGGATAAGCCACCCAGTCCTTTCAAATTCAATAGAACCTAACTCAGTGATGAAACTTTTTTAAAGTTGGTTAAGGAAAATTGGCAATACTATAACCTAGGAAGCAATGAGATGGCAGGTCTACATTTTGTAAAAAACCTACACATTATCAAAGAGAAGACGAAGACCTAGGCACATCAGAAACTCCTAAAAGAGGATTTGGAACTGAAGGAACTAGAATCAAAATTAAACCTTATTTCGGAAGATCCGGGTGGAGGATTTGATACAACAAATGCCAAACTAAATCTACTAAAATTGGAAGAAAGGAGAAACATACTACTAAAGGAAAAAGAAGATACATGGAGATTAAAAAGCAGAGCCACCTGGATGAAGAGTGGAGATGAGAACACAAAATTCTTCCAAGAATATGCAAAAGGCAGAAGGTGCATAAACTCAATCTGGCAGTTAAAGGATCAAGATGGAAAAAAGGAACATACCTTTGAAGGAATGGAGAAAATTGGGAAAAAGTTCTTCCAGGATCTCTACAAAGAAAAAAACAAGGCCACTATTGAAGAAGTGATTCGAATGGTACAGTACTTTATGAGCTTTACTAGTGAGGAAGATAATAGAATGCTTATGGAAAAGGTAACACTAGAAGAACTTAAGGTTGTATTGAATATTTTTCAAAAGGACAAAATCCCAGGACCAGACGGATGGAAAATTGAGTTCTTCTTGGGATTCTTTGATTCTATTGGACAAGATATACTAAGCCTAGTTGAAGAGACAAGGCTTACTGGACAAATTCCTTTAAGTTTAAAATCAAATTTTATTGCCCTTATTCCAAAGAAGGACAACCCAGACACCCTGGATGAATTCAGACCTATCTCCTTGTGAAATTGCATCTACAAGATCATCTCCAAAGTCATAGCCAGAAGACTTAAGACTGTACTTTCTGACAAAATATCCTTGGAACAATTTGGGTTTCTAGAGGATAGGCAGATACACGAAGCAATTGGAGTGGCACAGAAAGCCCTACACAGCATAAAGACTAGGAAGCTAAAGAATGTGGTTCTTAAAATCGATCTTTCCAAAGCCTATGACAGGGTAAGTTGGCTCTATTTACGATTGATTTTAGCACATTTAGGCTTTACAGTTCCATTTATCAGAGGGATCATGTGTTGTATTACAACTGTAACTTTCTCAGTCCTCATAAATGGGTCAACCACGGACTTTTTTAGATCTAAAAGAGGCTTAAGACAAGGTTGTCCACTTTCCCCTCTTCTGTTTCTTCTTGTTGTTGAAGGATTAAGCAGGGCTTTAGCGGCAGAAAAATGATCTGGGTCTTTTCCAGGCATCAATATTTCCAATACACTTCATGTAACCCACATTCTCTTTGTAGACGACATCCTTGTCTTCTCTGTAGGAACTAGAGGGGAAGCTGACAATCTAAATAACACTCTAAAACTCTTCTCCAAAGCTACAGGAATGATAATAAACAAAGGAAAGTCTACTCTCACCACCTTTTGTCTCTCAGAAATGGAAAAAAGTCGATACAAACTTCACTTCCCTTTTGAAGAGAAAACAATTGATGAAGGACTCAAGTACTTGGGATTCACTTTGAAACCAAATGATTACAGAAATGAGGATTGGTCTTGGATACTGAAGAAATTAGAAAAAAGGTTATGTTCATGGAGCCACAAATGGTTTCCAGAGCTGCCAGATTGGTACTAGTAAAATCGGTTTTGGAAGCCATCCCAGTCTTTTGGATGTCTCTGTCTTAGATCCCAAAAGGAACTTTGGAGGTAGCTAGAAAACTCTCTTTCAGATTTATGTGGAGTGGAAACAAAGATAAAAATGTGACTCCTTGGGTAAGATGGAAAAGGATTGCAGTCCCAAAATCTTTAGGCGGTTGGGGCCTAAAAAATATACATGTTTTCTCCAAAGCTTTAGTTGTTAAAGGGGGTTGGCGCCTTCTTTCTACAAATAGTCTCTGGACAAAGGTTGTCATCAATAAATACATTGAACCAGACACCCTGGAGTCTTGGATTAGAAGAACTCAGAAAAATCTCAGAGGTGCCTCATAGATTTGGAAGGCAGTGATAAAATCTTTCCCTGTAATAGAAGGTGGTCTTGCTTGGAAGGTAGGAAACGGGCTCCGATTAAGGCTAGGGATTGATTCCAAGAACTAACCAAGATATTATTTTAGGAAATGATTCCAACCCTAAGATTAGGGTTGGAATCATTTCCAACTTTCTTGACAAACAAAGTTGCATCATCAAGATTAAAATTTTTAAATTGAGCTTCAAAAGATGCTCAGTTAACTTTTCATACCATGCACGAGGTGCTTGTTTTAGACCATACTAAGACTTGATGAGATTCCATACCTTATGTTCTTGATCCTTCACAGGGAATCTTCTAGTTGAGGTTTGTAAACATTCCCTTTCAAATATCCATTCAATAAAGTTGTATTCACGTCCATGTGATGAATATTCCACCTATTATGTGTTGTCAAATCCAACAAAGAATGGATGGTAGCCCATTTTTATATTGGGGGGGGAGTCTCATCATACTCTATTCCTTCTTTTTGTGCATCTCATTTTTCCACAAGCCTTTCCTTCTTCTTGTCAATTGAGCCATCTATTTTGTACTTGTTCTTGTCTACCCACGTGTAGTCAATTGATTTGGTCCCAAATGGAGGATCCACCAACTTTCATGTCCCATTCTTAATGAGAGCATCATACTCCTACATAGATTATTTCCATTGATAATTTGAAACAACTTCTTAAAATCAAATGGGTTCAAAGTTAGTAGATAAATTGAATTCACAATCATATAAAACATGCATACCATTGACATCACCTGAATCTAAATTATCTACATCACCTGCATCATCTTGTCTTGTTGATCTTTTGGTTTATGTCTTTCCAACCTTATCGGGATGAACACTTTCAAGTGTCTTTATGAGCCACTTTGAACATTTTTTGTGATGTTCCAAGTTTCTCCATTGATTGATATTGTGTTGCATTCCCATCAAGATTCAACCTTTCAATTCTCCCAATCACATCATCCAATTCAACCTCATGTTCTGATGAGGTGGCTATATATTTTACATGAGGGGGATATAGAACTTCAAAAGGAGATTCCATAGATTGATCCAAGAAAAGGATCCCCCCTTCAAGATGTGGAATCTCATTATCAAACTCATGATACATCTTTGCATGGGTAAATATGTCAAGATGATCAAGTTGTCACTCAATAGTCTTGTCATTCTTAGTGGATTAAAAAAATTGTAAATGTGTTGAACCTGCACAAAATAGATCTAGCTAAACAATAATACACACATTTGTAGAGAGAATTGGAGAAAGAAAAAGAAGGAGATAAAGAATGAAAGAATTCTCATTAATCGTTGTGAATAATGAATAATTTACACATGATATACTTTGTATAACTCAATGAGTGTGCACTGGAGGAGAACCAATGCACCATAGTGATGGTCTAGAGTGATATGGACATACACCAGTAGTTACGGGAGTGAACTTCCACCTAGTCTAGTCTCTCAGGAAGTTACGGGAGTGAGCTGCCACCTAGTTGAGTTAACTAGTCAACTAGTCTTCAGTTAACTGACTGAACAGAGAGTAGTGAGGAGTTAACTCGGGGAATCAAGGGTAATGCGCCAGTCTGGTGATGATACCAAGGCAAGGTCGAATTGTTGAAAAGTCAACAAGAAATGTGTGTCTAATTTATTTTTCCCTTAAATAAATTGGACAATAAATATTAATCTATTATCTCATAATTACTTGAAATAGTTAACTAAAAGAGCAAATCAGTTAGCTATAGGAAATTTGATTTCAAAGGTTGACTGGTGGGACATGGAAGTCGAATTAGTTGTAACTAAGTGACTTGAAGTTGTAACAGAGTTATAAGTGTAGTTATGTGAGTTGTGAAGTAGTTTAACTCAGTTAAGTGAGTTAAGCTCAGTTGTACTAGTTGTAACTGAACTTACACTAGTGAGAGTACAGTGAATTAATTATTAATTAATTCTCAATCAGTGATCTCACATGCAACTGAATATTTACCACTATTAACTACATGCATGTTAGATCCAGTGGAGACCCAGTTGAGATAACAGATGAAAGGGACAGTTTGGCTATCAGTTGTGATTTGAGTGAAGTGCACTCATGCAATCACACACACAGTGGATGTGCCCATGAGCAATGCGCAACCTAGGCAAGAGGAATTCGAATCATTTGCAGGGTTTTCCATTACAAGGATTGCATAGAGGAGGCAGGTTGTCTAGAGGCAGATAATTGGCACATGTATTTGTTGATTTTTGTATGACAGTGTGAGACGATTGTATTGTACTGAGAGCTCTTGGATTAGATTTTTGTATGAGATTGTTTCATGATCCATGATATACATAATATATGATAGTGGGGTTTTTAGCTTTATTCTTTCCCGGCAAAACATTTGTATTATGTGCGATTGATCTTTCTTTTTGATATTGCAATTGGCGATTTTGTTTTAAATTCCACAAGAATATTAGTAGAAGCGATTATGTATTTAACAGTGGCATATAATTGTTAGATCAGGAGAATCCAGGAAATACATAATTTGTATTGAAATTTCTACACGAATTAGCATGGTGATGATCCCAATGTTGCATGGTGACAAAACCAATGCAGCATCTAAAGTCAACTCAACTAGTCAAATTGAAGTGTCAACTGAAAGAGAATATTCTTTAGGTGGAATATTCTCCCCTAAAATATAGGAGACTGGATAATGAATAATTATGACTAATAAACAAGGATAAACCTTAGGAAAAATAAATCCTAAGTGTGTGTGAAGTAACTCCAACACCCCCCTGAACATCACTATGGTGAAAATAAATAATGGGTCCCGACAACCAGGCCATGTTAGGTACCCAAATACAAAAGATACACTAAAATAAAGTGAGGAAAGAGGGAAAACCTCATGGGAAAAAAACCCCCTCAAGGTACAATATATGTAAAAAGAAGAACTATAGTTGCTAGGCAATTGTGTCCTTCACTCCAAGATGAATTCGCAAAGAATGAAACTTTTTCTCAGTGAAGGTCTTGGTGAAGATGTATCTTGTTTGTTTTGCTGAAGGAAAGAATTGTAAGTCGATGATCCCCTCGTGTACTAAGTCCCGGATGTAGTGCATGTGGATCTAGATGTGCTTCGTCCACTACCTCTGAACTAGATCTCTATAGAACTTCAGAGTGCTCTGGTTGTCACACCAGATGATGATCAGTTGATGAAATTGAATGCCCAACTCAGTGAGAAAATGTTATAGACACATAGCCTGAATGGTTATGTTAACTACCCCTCTGTACTATGCCTCAGCTAAAAGTAGAGAAAAGGTAGCTTGCTTCTTGCTCGACCAACAGATAGGCCTGGAACCAAGACTGAGTGAGTAACCAGATGTGGACTTGCAATCAGTGTTATCGCCAGCCCAGTCAGAATCAGTAAACCCGATGAGATCTAATGTAGAGTTTGTTGCATAATGAATCCCAAAGGTGATGGTGCCATGTACGTATCGAAGGATACGCTTTGCAACCTTCCATTGTAGCTCATGTGGCTCCTGCATGAACCTAGAAATTGTGCCAACTGCATATGAGAGGTCTAGTCTAGAGTGTGTGAGATACAAAAAGATCCCCACTAGTTGTCTATACAATGTGTTGTCAACCAGTGGAGTCTCCCCGCCATCCTCAAGTTTGACTCCTGATAGGAAAGGAGTCGGAGCATACTTGCAGTTTGTCATGTGAAATCTCTCAAGGAGATCTCATGCATAATTGGCCTGAGATAGTTTGATGCCTGATGCATCCTAACTGATCTTAAGTCCAAGGAAGAAGTGTAGCGGACCCATGTCCGTCATCAAAAACCTTTCATGTAGAATCCTCTTGACTGTAGTAATCACTGAAGTCGAGAAACCGGTGATCAGCAAATCATCAACATACAGAACTAGAAGTAGAAGTGTATTAGTTGTCCAAAGAATGTAGACATTCAAGTCTCATTTACAATGAAAAAAGTTATGTGAAAGAAGGTAGGAGTCCATCTTGGCATACCATGCCCTCGAAGCCTACTTAAGGCCATAAACAGACTTCTTCAGTCGACATACCAAAGATGAGTCCTGCATAAATCCTTGGGGATGCTCCATATAGATCTCCTCAGAGAGATCACCATGAAGAAATGCATTCTTCACGTCCATCTGATGAACTTCCCATCCCTTGGCTGCCGAAATGGAAAGTGTCAATCGTATGGAATCCATCTTCACTACTGGAGTGAAGGTCTCATCATAGTTAATACCATGCACCTGTTGAAAGCCTTTGGTGACAAGCCTAGCTTTGTATTTTCTAATTTTTTCATCTGATGCACTCTTAGTCCTGTAGACCCATCTGCATCTGACAAGTTTCCTCCCAGAAGGAAGGGGAACTAGATCCCAAGTCTAGTTCTCGAGGACGGAGTTGTACTCCTCCTGCATGGTGGATTCCCAAAAGGGATTTTCAGCAGCCTCTCCATAAGACTGTGGATCTGAAGACTGAACCAAGAAAAGATGTCTGGAGGGAAATGGTTTAGTGGCAGTGAGTGCAACATGAGGCTCCTCGAAATCAGATCGAGTCCTCCTAGTATCGACTGGATCACCAACGAGATCCCTTATAGCCTGAAGAGTAGTTTTTTCCCACTTGGGCCTCTACTCTAGCTCTACAACTGCATCTGGATGCTCTAACTGTACTGACTTTGAATCTGAATCATCTGAGTCCTATGAATCAGAACTCTCGTCTGAAGACAAGTCGGCATGTGCATGCTCATCATCTTGGATAGGTGGAAGAATGAAGGTGTCTGCATGCGGTTGTTGAAGTGCATGCGATACACTTTCCTTGAATTGAACACTTCGCTCAATGATGAGCCGGACTGAGGAAATATCAATAAGCCTATATCCCTTCACACCATGAGGGTATCCAAAAAAAATCCACTCAGTGCTTTATGGATCAAGTGCCTCTCTCTTTTCAGAGAGAATCTGGGCCCATGCACGTGAACCAAAAATGTGAAAGTGGGTCACTTTCAGTTTGAGGCTGCTCCAAGCCTCGTAGGGGGTATTATCCTTGACAAATATATGGGGAAATATGTTTTGGATGTATGTTTCACAATTAAATGCTTCATCTCATAGTCTATGTGGTAGTGACTTTGCATGCAACATGCAAGATGCCATCTCCTTTAGAGATCTGTTTTTCCACTCAACAACTCTGTTTTGTTGCGGAGTATAGGGAACTATATGTTGCAACTGAATCCCTGCCTCATGGAAAATATTATGGATCTCATGATTTACATACTCTCTCCTGTTATCAGTTCAGAGAACTTTGATCTTCTTTTCGGACTATGTCTCAACCAAGGCTTTGAAATATTTGAGGTGTTGAAAGACCTCGGATTTTTGCCTGAGAAAATAGATCCATGTAAAATGTGAGAAATCATAAAAAAAAATGAGGAAAAACATCTCTTTGTTGATGGATGGATGCGAAAAAGGACCCATAAGGTCATTGTGGATCATATCTAAAGGTGTGGAAGCTTGATGAGACTTTCCTTTGTCGAATTTCTCTTGAGGGTGTTTCCCGAGAACACATCCCTCACACACTCCCTTAGAGAAATGGATGTTTGGTAGACCATCAACCAATATGTTCTTTCTAAGATGTTTCATGTATCTGAAATTCAAATGTCCAAACCTTTCGTGACATATCCTACTACTATCATCAGCATGAGTAAGCAGTAAAGCAAAATCAGGTTCAATGAATTCAAAAAATGTATACAATCTAGAATGATGATTTACCTCACCGGTAGCAACCTTGGAGTTGGTTTGC
>JASDQU010682103.1:6210-26409 GCA_032191745.1 Picea mariana
CTTATTTATATCAATCTGGCACATGTGAAGAGTCACCATCTGGCAGGGCCGACCTCTCACTCTGGGTGGGTAAACCCACCTTTAATTAATTCTGGCCCTTTCATTATAACTGCTGGGGCCGACTTCTTATTCTGCACTTTGTAATTGTCCGATGACCAATCCGCAAAAGGGGATTCAGTCCTTATACAATTACCGACATGATTAATCCTCAATGGGGATTAATCTAATAACAATAACAATAATAATGACCTGATTAATCCACAATGGGGATTTAATCCAATAACAAAATAATAATAATGATTAATCCACAATGGGGATTTAATCCAATAATAAGAATGCTCTTCACAGTTACATTATTTCAACAACATTGATGTCAAAGGGGGATAGAAACTTCATAAAACAAAAACTTCATAAGAAGAAAACTTCATAAGAGGAAAGCATCATCACAGGGGGAGTTTTGTATATGAAGTTAGTGTGTTTCCCTCAATGACAAAGGGGGAGATTGTTGGACATATTGTCATTGATTTCAATAGTCAATGTGATGATCTATTGTTAATGATGAATTAACTTCATAAGATAAAAGCATCATCACAGGGGGAGTTTTGTATATGAAGCTAGTGTGTTGCCCTCAATGAAAAAGGGGGATATTGTTGGACATATTTTCATTGATGTCAACAATCAATGTGATGATATGTTGTTAATGATGAATTACCACAAATGAAATTGTCACTGATGTCAACAATATATTAGTTAGCAGAAGATGTCAAACAATATGCAGAGATCAGAACCGTAAGCTCAGGAGGAGGAGCGAACAAGAGGAGTGAACAATATGAAGATCAAAAGCTCAGAATGGAAAACATAGTACGTGATTATTGTTGATCACGATAGGATCAACAATGTTCCTATGATAACGAACAGGAAGAATGAGCAACATGAAGATCAAAAGATCAGAAGGGAAAACGCAGTACGCTGAAGAAATTCGTGATTATCATTGATCAAGATAGGATAAAAAATGTTCCTATGAAAAAATATTAGGAGGGTTAGAAAATAGAGAGATCAAAGCTCAGATGGAAGAGCACATTGCAGAAGTGTCATCGTGATCAATGGAAAATTGAGAAGTCGACCATTGCACAGAAAAAGTGTAAGCTTAGAATGAGAAGCCTCATCAACCGTCCAATTAGAGTGAAGAAGCCTCAACAACCGTTCGATCAAGGTTGACCATGTTGATCATCTAAATATTATATACATCGGTCATATGAGTGACTATGGGCTTGAGGATCATTGGAGGATCATGACTATCAGATCTGCAAGCCAAATCAATGACAGGGATAAATTGCGGAGATCGAAAGGAGAATTAAAAGACTCGCTAGTTCCAATCCCGCAATTGGACTAGATAGTCAGATCTTATAGCTCCAAAGATCTATGACTTCGATTGATCCAAAAAATGATGATATTAAGCCAGATTAAATATTGTCCGTTGGATGCGCAATCGCCAGATCAACAACAGAGATGAATTGCAGAGATCGAAAGGAGAATTAAATATCGCGTTAGTTCCAATCCCACAATTAGTTAGGATCATTCGATCTTATGGCTTTGAAGATCGGCAATTGTGGTTAAATCACCAACAACGCACAACTTTGAATTGTGGAGTTTGGGTGATGAGTTAAATCACTTGCAAGTTGTGTTTCCGCAATCATCCTCGATCGTGGATCTGCTTCGAGAATATTCATGACCGTTGGATCATATTTTGAGTGGAAGGATAGGATAAGAGAGGTAATATCTGGGATCTCATTCATTCAAACTTTCGTCAGCCATTGGTTCATTATAAGTGGAAGGACAGGATAAGCTAGAAGAGCATCACTGCAGACAGATGGAGTCATCGATCTAAGATCCTGATCAAATGAACATCCTTCACTTTGGGTCTAAATATGTGAGGAACTTATGCTCCCTCAATTTGAGATTTGAAATACCCGAAGCTTGGAAATCCGAAGTGAATAAGGACCGTCGGATTTGGAGGACATAACGAGGGTCGTTGGATCAGGGTTATTGATATGTAGACCACGTCACCAAGGGCGTGTGGGAGATCCACATCAACGAACCTCATCAACAAGTATGCGTGGAATACCACATCAGCAAAGACACATGGAATAATTAGATGATGACAATTGTCAAGAGGAAATTGACTCATGGCATGTCAACAAGTGATGTAAGCAAGTTACGTCACTTCGGGAGAATTTCTTCAGGAGCTTTACCATGAACAAATGTCAAAAGTCTTGAAGTCCTGAAGAAGGAAGGGTTGAAGTTGCTCTCAGTCGTTGATCTGAGATACCCTTTAGATACTATCCTAACCGTTAGATCAAGGAAATGAACATGTGTCACATAGGGAGATCTACGTCGATGTCAGTAAGAATATGTGACAGACCATGTCAGCAGTCTACGTCATCAAGGAAATGTGGCACATTCAAAGAACGACAAGTGTCAAGATGAATAGACATTTTTGGTACGTGAAAATCATGAATCGGAGTGACATGTGGAAGCTACTCAGCTCGTGACACGTCAGCAAGTGACGTAAGTAACTTACGCCACTCCGAGAGTTTTTCTTCAGGAGATATACCACCAGCACTTGCCCAAAGTCCCAAAGTGGACACAAGATGTCTGATCTGGAAGATCACTTCGACAACATGCCTGATTGTCAATCTACTACAGTGGAAGGATAGTGTAAGCAGAAACGTTAACCAACATGAAGCAGTCTCCATCGTTGATGACTTACTCAACAGGTGGTCACTCCGGAAGAAAATGGAGCAACGTTTATACGATACCTCTGAAGTCACGAATGTCGAAGTCCGGAAGCGAACATAAGTCATCTGATATGAAGACCGCCTAGGAGTATTCTCAATCGTTGATCATACTACAATGAGATTTGAGGCTTGATAATTCTGAATCTTGGAGACACAAAAAGATCTTGATCGTTGATCGAGAAAGGGACACGCGTCAATGGGTTGTAAGCTTCGAAAGATTGATGTACAATGGAGACAAGGGGTTTGAGATTTGAAATCTCGAGAGTCCAGAGACCTGAAGGAGATATCGACCGTTGATCTGATGTCAGGTGCACTTACAACCATTGATCAAAACACAATGGAAGGATAGCGTAAGTATAATAGACAAAGTCGTGGAGTAAAAGGTTTCCATACATTTCATTGCTTGATTAAGTCCTGGCTATTGGATTAAGCAATGAAGGATAAGTGTAAGGATTAACGCTAACCATTGATCTGGTTTCGAGATATAAAGGTGAACTGTCTGATCTATTTGACGATATTGTATTTAGGATATTTGAAATGTTCGAAGTCACGAAGACCTGAAGGGTGAAGACCCGAAGTCCCGATAATCATCCATCTCATCGAGAGAATGAATCATGGTCGTTGAATTGATAAGCGCTCATGCACTCATCTCACCTAACGTGAGGTCACCGCCATCGGTCATATGGTCAAGAGATTTTAAAGGGAAGAATGTATGGGTCACTTAAATTGTTAAGCCTGTGGTTCTACGCCATTGATCATATGAACTACTTTGAAGGAAGCATCGATCTCTGTTGTCATAGAGATGAAGGAAATTGATCCATGACTGTAATTGATTTGTAAAAGGAAAAGGGGATGCCAGGTGGAACGTTGAAAACTCATATTGATGAATAGGTTGTCCCTAAAGTTATCGTAAATGAACAAGTTAGTTATAACATTTTGCACAAGTCCTCTCAACAATTTAAACAAGTTTTGAGCATAAGCCACTATAAATAAAACCATGATTGGTTCACTTGAAACGGTGCTTGTGTATGAAGTGTGGCTTGTGAAGTGAAGAGGTGGATATGGACCCGAGGTACATGCGATTATAAGAGAGACATGTAGAAGCAAAGATATGTGAAGATATCAGAGGAAAGATAAAGCGAATAAGGCCCAAATTTCAGTGAGAAGATGAAATGCAGTGATGAGTGTTTTATGGTATACCCCTGATCATAAGATAGAGTTGATTATATAATGGATCACTACTACTAGAGTTGAATAAAGTCTAGTTGGATAGAATGGGTTCTATCAACAAGTTGGGTCTTGCATCAAGCTGGGTCTTTCCTGAGAGTTGGTTCTCTTCGAGGAGTTGGTACTCCTTACTTCAGTTGGTGCTGGAACAAATCAGTTGATGCTGAGAAAATACTCTTTCACATATATTCATATTATTGTATTCATATCAATTATACAAAATTTAATACAAACATCTGGTGTCTCTGTGTCCATTGTAGTTATTATTTGATTGTTCTTAATCTGTTCAAATATGTTTTAACTGCTAACCTATGAGAAGAAAAAGTTAGAATAGTCCACACACCAATTTACCCCCCCCTCTTAGTGTGGGTGGTGTGTTCAACATGTAATTTTTTGATGATTGATTGCGAGAAACTCTCTTCTAATATTTTCCTTTTTCATTAATAAATTTCCTCAAGTGGCCACATTAGTTGCGGACGTGGATGCTTCCCCAAAAAAATTTTACCACATAAAAACATCATTGTGTTGATCTTTGATCTGGTTGCGTGAGTGGTTACTCAAGGTGTTCTTCCTTTGTTGGAATACCTTCATTGTCAAACATGGTATTGTTGGTGAAAAGTTGGAGACTAGGGTTCTCGGAGGTTACCAAAAAAAGTATCGTTGTAATTTAGTGCACTGACATATTCAACCTTCTGCAAGGGAAGGAGGTCTCACTTGAAGCACAACTGAGAGTTTGTGTGATAAAGATATTTAAGTAGGACGCACCATCATATATGAAATTTCACAGATCAAATTTATACTTAATTGGGACATATCCTATTTTCGTAAGTCTAAACATGATTAGGTATTCAAGAATCCATGTTATACAACCTAGATATAAGTGCATACATTACCAAAGTGTGTTAGTCAGTGTCGTGGATGACAATTACACATTACATAACAAGTTACACGAAAATAAGATCAATCATTCATCCATAACACAACAAAATTTGTATGATCGAATACTCCTTTCTATATTATTATATCTCAGACTCTTGAACATAAGGAAATATTTCATATCGCAACTTACACAATAGTACCAGAATTAGTTGTTCACTTGGCAAACATATCCTAGTGAAGTAATCTCTTCTAAACTAGTACATCAGAATATCAACAAAACAATATAGCAAAACACATGTCAATTCTAAAAATCCCAACACTTTCCCGTTACATTTTCCCCAATTTATATCATTTTCTTGGTTATTTCTTGATTTCACTCCTTTGGTTTCTTAATTTTGCTTTTTCTTTTCTTGCACTTGAAGATTCTAGGATTTTCCACTTCTTCCTCTAGTTGGAACATCACTCCTTTTCCTATTTGGCGCACTGGTAGTTTGCTTTCCACCTCTTGGAGTTCTCGCTATTGTGCTCTATTGTTCTGCAAAACTTTTATAAATTTGTAAAAAATGGTGGTATTCAAAACAAATAGTCCAATAGGTATTAGATCACATTTGAAGACCTTCTCTTGTTGTATATTGATATCATGAAGTTTTGTTGTCAGATCTCTTGTTTCTACCATTTCCATGCATTTTTGGGATGTGAGATGTATTCCATTCCATCTAGAGCGCTCGTTTCAGTTAGGAATTCTTTCCATTTCACTCTAAAATGCTTGTGTTTTCCCAATATATGGCCATTTTAGTTAGACCTGGAGATATAAATCCCAAATAATCCCCTTTTAATTGTTTATAGAGATAATATTTCAATTTTATATTTTTGTTTATTTATTTATTTATTTCCAAGTTGCTGTTATTTTCCGTCTACATGTGCTCTTTGACCTATGCTTTGTGCGATATTGACAAATTAGAAATTGAGTGGAAAGTGTTTTCGTGTCTATGTATGCTCTTTTCCATGTGCTCTGTGTGATCTTGGAAAATTAGAAACAAAGGAAAAACTTTCATTTTTCGGGTAAGATAACCAAGATCTAACCCCTTGTTGTTGTCGAGAAGAGAATTTTTTGTGTGTGTGAATGCATGAAAATAAGTTTTTATTGAGCACACAATCCAGGGCCACATTCCAAAACAACAAAAACACCCCCTATCTTCCTTCTTAAGATTACAATGTGTTTTTCACTAGCTCACTCAGTTAAAAGTTGTTTTACTTAGTAAGAGGTCTTGAGTTCGATTATTTGTTTTGCATGCAACTTTCATTTATAAAGTACCTTCATTGTAAAATTTATTCTCACTTGTTCTATAAAAGTAGGTCACTTCATAAGTAACTTATTTAAAATTGAATTGGAACATCACCACGTGGACAAACTTCTACTTTCCAAGTTTCTCTTTGGTTACCATTTATGCATTTTTTTCAAAAGGGCATAACTTTCACATATGAAGTCCATTTTCAGTGTCATTTTTTTAAACATCCTATTTTTTTGAGATCTCTCCATATAGACCATCAATTCCAGCCTTTAAATCCATATTATCTACATATTTTAATATGGCTTCTCCTAATGATCTTTTGCTTACCAGTACCAACTACTTCTCATGGAAATCCCATATGGAAGATGTATTAAGAAGTAAAGGATTGTACCATATTACCTTAGGAAAAGAAAAAGAACCTATTGATGATGAAAATAAATTGAAATGGGATAATAAGAGTGATGAAGCACATGGACTAATTGGAATGCCTATCTTTCCCAATTTAAGGTTTCACCTTCAAGGAATTGATGACCCCAATAAATCTTGGGAAAGTCTTGAAGCATTTTTTGGTAAAGAAAGTATTATTTAATCCCACCAGATAGAAAATTAGTTAATGACTTTAATTCCCAATTATTTTCCTTGCATTGAATATTATTTATCTAAGTTTATAACACTTTGAATTTTATGTATAGACTGCAAAATATATTTGAAGGTAAACTGATGCATATATATTATTCTTTCTAAGTTTGGTAGTGCATATTTTATCTTTGTATCTACCTTTTATGCCACCATAGAAGCTCTAGGGAGTTCTTATGAAAATACCACACTTGAGTCCTTTTGTGATTCTTTGATTCGAGAGAAAGATAATCTTTTGCAACTTAGATTGATCATCACTGAAGGTACATCCAACAAATCCTTAATGGCCCAATAGAAAGATAAATTGAAGCATCCCAAGATCCAAAATCCTCATCACAAAAATAAGAAAAACAAGGGTCCAAAACCCTCTCTGTCAGCTTTTTCTCCTAATGGTGACAAAGGAGAAAAATCCAAAAGTAAAAAGACTGACAAATATTGCAACTTTTGTGGGAAAGATGACCATGTGGAATATAAATGTTTTGAAAATATGGAAGCCTTAGAAAAAATGATGAAGAAGCATAACATCAATATTGATTCTTCTTCTTCTTCTTCTCATGAACATGCACTTTCTGCTTATGGTTTGTCCTTCAATGTAACTTATAATTCTTCTTCTGATGAGTGTCTTATTGATTCTGGAGCATCTTATCATATGGATAAGGATAAATCCATAAAAAATGCTCTTAATGAATGTAACAACAAGCATATATTTGTTGGTGATGATAGATCTCGTAGTGTTGTAGGGTTTGGAAAAATTCAGGTAGATAATGGTCATTTCAATTATGTATTATGTGTCCCAAGTCTTTCCTACAACCTTCTATGAATATATCATATCACTCATTCAGCTGAAGGTAAAATCGTAGAGTTTTCACCTCACCAATTTGTATTCAAGGATTTAAAATATCCTAAGCATGTCCTCACAACTGAAATTGATGATGATATTACTAGGTTGTACAAGTTTGACAACTTTGGATCATCATCTTTTCCATTAGTTTTTGTTTATCATAGAAATGACTTGAGAAAACTTTGGCATGAGAAGTTTGGTCATATAAACTATTGATAATTGTAGCAACTATGTAATCAAGACATGGTTATAGGTCTTCCTGTTGTTTCTTGCAGAGATGTTTTTTATGCTTTTCGTGTCCTCTTGGCATGCCTCAACCCCTTTGCATCTTGCTCACAGTGATTTGTGTGGTCTGTTTTCTTCTTCTTATTTCTTTGGGTACAAGTTTTTTTTTAACTTTCATTGATGAATTCTCCAAATCCACTTGGAATTACTTCTTAAAACTTAAGAGCGGTGTGTTTGACAACTTTTTGGCCTACAAAGCCCTTGTAGAAAAACAAGTTGGACATCAAATTCAAATATTGAGAATAGATAATGGAGACAAATATGTGAACAATAAATTTACAAGTTACTGCAATGCAGAAGGAATTTAGATGAAACATATTGTTTCATATACACCACAACAAAAATGTGTTCTTGAGAGAAATAATCACACATTAAAAGAAATGGCTAATTTTATGATCCAATCTAAAGGATTAAGTCTTGATTATTGGGTGGAAGCCATCAATTGTGTAAATTACATAGTAAATCACACTCCCACAAAGGATCCAAAAAATATAACATTGGAAGAAGAATGGAATAAAATTACGCCAGATGTAATCCAGTTCCTTGTATTTGGTAGTGTAGGATGGGCTTAAATTCCCGATGAAAAAAGGAAACCTTTATAGTCTAAAAGTGAGAATTGTATTTTTGTTGGATATTATGAAGATGTCAAAGGTTATAGACTTATTCAACATCATTCCAATGAAATTTTTATTAGAATATATGTGAAGTTTGATGGAAATATATAGTCTCGTGAGCTTAATTTAATGTTCATGACATATTCATCCTACAAGCCATATTTGATGTTTGTGCCATATTTTATTCCTATTCTAGTTTTTTCTTCTTCAGATGATGACATTAAGGATGAAAATCCACCTTCACCTACTCACCTTCCTCCACATGAGTCCATTGAACATGAATCTACACCAACACCATAACTTCCTAGATGGGTCCATTCAATATGAGAAGTATCCAATGATCTTTCTGGTGATCCTTCAAATCGATGTCGGACACGTTCATAGTTCTAGCAAGCCTCTTCTCTTTTGGCTCAAGTTTCAGAGAATAACGATCTAGAAAAATTTGCAGAAGCTTCAGGTCATCTAGATTGGGACAAAAAAATAAATGAAGAGTATCACCCTTTAATAGAAAATGATAGTTGGGATCTTGTAATTATTCCAAAAGGAACAAAACTTATTAGATGGCAATGGGTGTATAGAACTAAGTATGCATCATATGGATGTGTTGAAAAACACAAGGCCTAAATAGTTTCCAAAGGATTCTCTCAAGTTGAAGGCATAAAATATAAGTAAACCTTCCCCCCTATAGAAAAAATAAATTATATCCACCTTGTTCGAGCCCTTGCTGCCTCACATAAATGGGAGGTCCATCATATGGATGTTAAATATAGCTTCTTGAATGGGGATTTGCAAGAATAAATATACATGGAAAAACCTCCTACCTATGTCTAGAATGACTCCAACCTTGTTTGTCTCCTTAAGAAATATTTTAATGGTCTTAAGCAAGATCCTCGAGCTTAGTATGCCAAAATAGACAACTTTCTTCTTGACAATGGATTTTCTAGATGTCATTATGACCCTAACGTTTATACCAATAAAGTATGAATCCATCTAATAGTCCTTGATATTTATGTTTATGACCTTATCCTCATTATCAGTGATGCTAAAATTTTAACCCGTGTGAAATCCAACCCTAAAAATAAATTTGAAATGACAGACTTGGGCTATTTGCATTATTTCCTTGGCCTCAAAGTATTGCAAGCCAAGGAAGGAATATTTGTTTCCCAATACAGTTATGTTTGTGATATTCTTCACTGATTTCATATGGATGATTCTAAACCAACCCCTTCTCCCTTTCAGTCTACAGTCAAAATTGTTTCCACTTGTACTTCTCCTAAAGTTGATGCCACCTTGTACTGTCAGTTAGTTGGTATCATCTTATTTTTTACTCAAAACTATCTTGATATTTCCTTTGTTATTGGCGTTCTTTCCCAGTATATGAAAAAAACCCATGAAAGCCAGTGGAAAGAAACAAAAATGATACTTCAATATGTCTGAGGTGAATTTTAGTTAGGGATACATTACAATTTAAGGGGGGACTCCTTTTTTGGTTGGTTTCACTGATTTTGAATTTGTCTGGTGACCCTCATGATTGAAATTATAGTGTAGGTTATGTTTTTAGCATTGGTTCTAGACCTATCACTTGGGAATGTAAGAAACAATAGACCATTTCTCTTTCTTTAGAAGAAGAAGAGTATCGATCAGTGGTTAATACAAGTCAAGAATCCTTGCATCTTCAATAGATCCTTTCCAAGTTTGGATTCTAGAAACAAAATTTGACCACCCTTTGGTACAAAAATCAAAGTCCTATAAAGATCACCAAAGATCCAGTTCAACATCAATGCAACAAACATGTCTAGCTACACGTGAAATCCATTAGAAAGCTCATTCATGATAGAGTTATTGAAGTGATTTTTTTCCCTACAAAATATCAAGTTGTTGGTATTTTCACAATGTCTCTTATAGAAGAAAAGTTTTCCGAACTTCGATCTATGTTAGGATTTTAGGAAGATGTCATTAAGGGGGAATAGGCTCTAATGCTTCCTTCATTTTCCTATTGTGTATCCTTTGTAAATCCTTCAATCCTATCCCAAGTTGTTCTTAAGGGGGAATGTTAGGATATTTAGATACTTATGAGTTAGTTAAGATCAACTTAGTATAATGTGTCATTAGGTTAAAGTGTGTTTCTTTAGTATTCATTTGTAATCCGAAGGTCATGATATGTTCTTGACATAGAGTGATCTGATGGCTCATATTCTCCTCAATCTTACCAACTATATTGATCTATGGCTTAACACCCGATTGGTCCATGATTTCTATTTAAATACCATGGAGGATCATTTGTCGATGATCGATTGTGAGAAACTCTCTTGTAATATTTTTTGGTTGCATTAATAAATTTTCTCAAGTGGCCACGTTGGTTGGGGTAGTAGATATTTCCCCACGGGGGTTTTACCATGTAAAACAATTCGTGTGTTGATATTTGATCTAATTGTGTTAGTGGTTACTAAAGGTGTTTTTAATCTGTTGGAATACCTGTGTTGTTGAACACCATTGATTTGTCCATTCATGCAATAATGATTTAGAACACATGATTTGTGTATCGTGTGTAATGTGTGTGGCTCGTGTGGTCGACCAATTTCCCACACATTGGATAGATTGGTATTTGGGTTGAATATCTCGATCAATGGTTTCAACCCATCATGATTTTCATCGGTTATTGTTGTCACATGTGTAAGTGACAATTAGATAGATTTTAGAATTAATGTGTCACATTAAGTGCATCGTGTGTGGTTGTTTTTCCTTTCCATCAAGTATTTCATGGTTAATTCATTTCTCTCATTTGACTCATTGGTCTTGTTCGGTTCACTATTCTTGGTCAACTTTCCTCTCCTGGTCGACTCGCCACTCTTGGTTGATTTATTTCCTAGTTCATTTGCTTCATTCTTCCTTTGCATATTTCCTTGAAATTATTTGAAGATTTGTTTCCTACTATCTCCATTCTTCCATATGATTTCATCATTTTCCGAGGACTACTAAATGATATGGGTGCCTTCCTTTGTCGAATTATGCATGTCAAATGAGTTTCTATCAACCACCTTCTTTATACTTTTCATCCATTTTTATTTCCTTGTCCCAAGTGGCTATCATGATCTGGGGAGAGTTCTACTTATTATTGGTCCTAGTCGGTTAAGGATTGTCAAATAAATTTCCATCCTAAGATAGTTTTTTACCTGATTCCTCCTTAAAAAAAATTATTGACTTAACGAGAACTGTGAACTCAAAACAAGAACTTTGGCCCAAAAAACCCATATTTGTGTAAAAAAAACATGAAAATCAACCCCCAAATTGAAAAGTGGTGCTACCGGTAGCATCATTTTTTCAAACAGGGTCAAAATTACAACATTTTTCACGCATGGCCTTCAAAACTCATACAGTAGCTCAAGAAAACCTTAAAATCAACATCTAAATAAAAAAAATGATTTTATATAAAGAAAAATGTTATTTTTTAAAGTTAAAATTAGAGATATTTTGAAATCGTGTTTTTAACAGTTGGTACCATTGAAACCAAAACCTCAAAATAAACCATCAAATTGAAAAGTGTTGATACCAGTGGCACCCATTCTAAAATTGGGGTATTAAAATGACACATTTTGTTAAAGTGGTTAATGAAATGATTGTTATTGTAAACAAAATCATAAAATCAACCCTTAAATGCTTACTTTTTAAATCTTAGTTTATCACTCCAAGAACAAGATAATCCATTATGCCATGAAAATATCACCCTATACTTTAAAAATTCAACATCACTTATTAATATTTTTGTACTTTTAATATTAAAAAAAAATACAAGTTACATTGAATGAAACATAAATTATTTCTTAAAAGTATTATTACATTGTCCATATTCAAAACATATGAGCTAAGAAATTTTATTATATTCTCTATAATCAAAACATATAATTCATAAAACATAGAAATTATTCATAACTTCATGTAAAATCATATGTAAATTCAATGCTCATTTCTATTTACCATACAAATAACATATGCATAAAAAATACATAAAATGTTTCATACACTTATTTAGATTGACTTATGGATTTTAAAATACCATCAAAGTCTACATTGTCTTCAGAGGAATGATTGGATGAAGATGTAGATGATCCATACTCTTCTCTATTGTCGATGAATGCACCATCTGAGTCTGCATGCATGCCCAACATTTCATATGTCAAAATCCTTTTAGATCTACAACTAGGTTCAACCGACTCCCATCTTGTAGTTATTGTTTTGTGGCAGCAACCTCTTGATAATCTATGTTGTCCTGGAGTGAAGGGTTCCTCTCTTTTTGAAATTTAAGTCATAAAAAAGTATGCCAACATCCTCTAATTGTAAGAGGTCAGTGCGACAACAAGTTTTTTTTTTACCCTTTCTTTTTCCCTTTCTATTGGCATGTTTCTCAACCACCATCTCTAGCTTGTACACACCATTGAATGGGTGTGTACCTGTTGCATACCAATGCACTTGAATTGCAATAACATCTTAATTTTCTTTCTTAATATTTACAACCTTTGCAATACATAATGGATAACCATGTGGATTTTCAGTCGTTAAGACTGCAATCATGATACCTTCCTTAATATCATGTAATGAACCCCTGTAAAGGTCTTCTGTAACGTCCCCTCCGTTACGACTACGAAAACGAAGCATAAAAGGTAAAAAAAAATTGCATTAGTAAATTAATGTCAACAATATAAATCATAGCAACAGAAAATCAACAACATCATAAGTAAAAGCATTACCGGCTACTCATCATTGAAATCAATAATGACACATTCAACACTTCAACAAAAAGGATAGCGACACATAAACATAAACAACATTGTCGCTTAACACATCACAATCATATTGAAACAATTTATAAACAATGATCAACCAGATAATGAATATGAAAATGAATACCCGCCCAACCTACCCTGCAAGGTTAGGACCTCCAGGACACATAAGTAATGCTCAAGCCCAGGATCCATCTGATTTTGACCATTTAAGGTCTCAGGGATGACGATTTTTTTGAGGAACAAGGAGGTGTCTAAATCCCACTAACATAATCAATCACAATCAACTAGATCAAAACCATCAACCTAAACATCAATTATTCAAGCATAAGGGTCATCATCAACTTACCACCATACATCACATCTAATTCATGGAGCGCAAGTATTATAACTAATCACATGAGCATCATGCATCACATTAAATCCAAGGCACAAGAGAAATGATCAGTTATATTCATGGCGCAAGATCCCAATCACATAAATGACATCATCTAACACATCGATTTAAGGTGCAAGAGTAATCATAAATTTTATTCATAGCACGAGGAAATATAATCACATGAAGTAGATCATTCATCACATTTTTTTTTTTTCATTTCACGCAAGAAGTCTAATATCTAAACAATCATTCATTATATTAAATTTTCATTGCATGCAAGAACTATAAGATCTAAACAATCATTCATTATATTAAATTTTCATTGCGTGCAAGAAGTTTAAGATCTAAACAATCATTCATTATATTAAATTTTCAATTATGAGACCCATGCAAGGATGGATCCTCTCAACCATACATTAAGTTAAAATTTATTATATTACTTATCCATCTGTAAACCAAAAGATCGAGTCTTGATAACAATACCGAGGAGAACTTTCGAGTTGACTTACAATTCTAATTAAATGATTAAAGAAGGACCCATAAATGAAGGAATCCGGGTCAACTATAATACCATTGATAATAGTAATCAAAATTAGGCTATTAGATGGGTAAAAGATATAGCTTCCGCGAGTCTTCAAAATTATAAACATTAGATTGGTTGGAATGTGCTCCCTAAAGGACCTTCAATCATAATTACTCCACCATTTACTATGCTTAGAAATACCAAGAGGAGTAGAAGGAAGTAAAACCATACTCGTATTAATAAATCACTATGAATGAAGCTAGATCTTATCTAAAGGCACACCTTCACATGATTCAATTTCTACTGCATAAACATATTGTATAGAAGGCCTATGTAAAAGGATTCTACAAGTATTATCAAAATTGGAATTTAAAATCTAGGCTTCATGAATTGCATGTGGTTGATTTACTATAAGGAAACCCATATCAATTTACATTTTTAAAAATGAGATATAAAATGACACTTAACAACAAACATTACATTGAAGGCTTCTATATATCATAAGGAAAAGGATACATATGAAACGATGCAGTCACATTTAAAAATAAGATATATGCCTTTGAATATTACTAACTAAAATCAAATGAAACTAAATAACACTCCAATGTGCAGGGCATCTTCTAATGCCGAAAACTTGTAGGAATAAGGAAAAACTATACAAAGATTTCATATGCAAGACTGTTTATTAACTCTATCTCAGCAATCTGAGACAAGAAGAATTATGATATGGGAAACAAATTGAGATGCCAACTCGTTAAATCCATAAAACCAACAAAGTTTATACCTGCATCAATAAGCATATTTTCACTGCAACTTAAGTTAATCAAACCAACCCTAGAACATCGATAAAAGGAGGAAGACAATAACCAGATCGTTGAAATTACTGAAAAGAAGAATAGATCTAGTGGCTTGGTTGTTAGTTGGTTGTTAGTGACTTCTCCAAAGAGTAAGATTCGGACAGTGCTTGGTACGCAATCATACGGGAATAATTCATGGCCAGATATCAACTAGAATGGAAGAAATCAACGTTCTATATACAAACATTCAATCTCATATTCAATTAAATATGGCAGTAAATTTATTTTGAATCCGCTTCTAGAATTTATATAACATCAAGGGGCTTGTCTATTCCATCCTAAAATTTTCAACACAATTAAGATAAAAAAAAAAAAAACTTAAATAGGCCACGCACACAAAAACCAGAATACTCTAGCTCCTAGCTCACCTCGCAAGGTAGAGTTACCACTCTCTTTCTCGAGCTGGGTATCCCAACTCTCACAAATAAAACCAATCAGAATTTTTGCAGCATAACCTTACTCCTACCAGTCATGATTCATTCCTCCTCTCATCCATTTCTTTCATATAATTTTTCTTAGTGACCACTTTCCATTTGAAAATTTAATTCATTTTTTAAAAATTAATTAGGAATTACTCCCCCCATACAGTTGTCACTCATTCCCTTAGTTGCACCAATAAATCCACCATTTAATTTAATTAAATGTCAATTTTCCTCACCCATCCTAAAAGCACTCCTAAAATCATTCCTATTTGACCCTTTATTCCCTTTATTTCCCTTTTAATGACTGACACCTTTCTAAAACTGAGTTGTGTTTAATTTAGGAAATTTCTTTACTTAGACTAGGATACCTTTCTATGCTTACACATCTTTATGCTTTATTATTTTCTCAATTTAAATTCTAATTCAGTATTTACTTGCACAAGTGTATTAATCACTCCTTTAGATTTGTTTTATTTTTATTGATCCTTAATTTGATTTATTTCATCCCTCATCATTTAATTTAAAAATGTAGTTTTCAGTCTCCTCACTCACTTAGACTTAGGCTTAGTTAATATTTATTTGCAAACGACTAGATGTTTAAGGATTATGCTTAATAAATTTGTTCTTTAGTTAATTAATTAATCAATTAATTAATTAGGTAGGTGCTTAAGATTTTAAGGTTCAACATTTGCTTAAGTTTTCTAGGCCACCTAGATTCATTGACTCATTAGTTTTTATACCGCGACGTGTGCTTCAAGAGGCACTCCGTGCTCCAAGGGTGCCACTCGCCTTTGATTCAATTTTTAATTATGCGACGTGCCCTTCAAGATGCACTACGTGCTCCAAGGGTGCCACTCGCCTTTGACCAGTTTTTGTAGTTTTCTAACCCTTGGAGTCAATACTCCATTCAGGTGACCTTGTGAGAGACTAAGGGCCTCTAAGGAATAAGGACCCTACCTTATTGTGCACCCCTTAGAATCTTCATGAGAGATTGTCTCAGTCTTCCCTCACAACATCGTGGGTCTCTAGAACTAGGTAATCGTTAACCTACGATTCAAATCATGGCAAGAGTGCTATTAGGATGTGAAAGGGCTACTTCCACACCTCACCCTCAATATCTAGTTGTTGTGCATGGCCCCTTTACTCCTTATTTGAGTCTGATTAGAAAGAAATCATCAGCCTACATACATCAATGAAAAATTATCAATGATCCATAAACAACATCATAATATACTGGATCATATGTCACATATGCATAAATAAAAATACCCAAACCAATACAATCCACTCCCTGAATCGATCCAGAGAACAAGGAGGTCCAATGATGTCAGTGGCATCCTCAATCTATCAAGTGTCCTGCACACTCAGGGGAAACTCGTTAATAACATCTATCAATACAAAGATATCAAATGAAATAACATCATAATGCATCAACATCATCACAAGAATCCATAAGCAAACAAACATCCATATATTGAAACCGGATCAGTTGCATGCAAGTGTCCTCAAAGAATAAGTCAATAACATGTGCTTGCAAGAGCAGGATGTTACATACACCCCCTCTTGTTTTAAAATTTGTCTCGAAGTTTCACAATATATAAATGCAGTAAATAAGAATCTGACAAGATCTAAATGTCTAACTATCAAACAAAAATTGAAATTGTTGGCGCATATCATATGCATCCTCCCAAGTAGCCGAGTGTGGACTATAATTGTCCCACTGGACCTTGACTTGATCGATTGTTTGATGTTGTAGCTGTCGAATGCGATGGTCCAGAATGTGGATTGGATCCACTGTGAGAGAACCCTTGTATGACACCTACAAGGAACTCAAGTCAATCATATGTTTAGGATGACCAACATAATGTCTCAAAACAGATACATGAAAAACATCGTCCATACGCCTCAAAGAATTGGGCAAGGCTAGTTGATAGGCCATGGGCCCTTTATTTTCCACAACATCGAAAGGTCCCACAAACCTAAGAGATATTTTAGCACCCTTTACAAACTTGATCAAACTCTTGTGCGGTTTCACACTTAAGAAGACTCGAACACCAACTTCATAACTATGGTCAATGCGATGCGCATTGACATAAATCTTTTGCCAATATTGCGCTTCTTTGATCCTTTGTCTTATCATTTTCATTTGTTCTTCCATTTCTTGGATTGCTTCTGGTCCTACCAAGACCCTATCCTCAAGTAAATCCCAACTCAAAGGCGTCTAACACGGTCGCATGTAAAGAAAATCAAAAGGTGCCATATTAATGGTGCTTTGATAGTTGTTGTTGTATGCAAACTCTACCAGTGGCAAGAAATCTTCCCAACGCTTATGTTGGTCCATCACATACATACACAACATATCTTCCAAGATTTGTTTTATTCTTTTTGTTTTCTCGCCTGTCTCAGGGTGACACATTGTACTAAAGTTAAGTTGGGTTCCCATGGCCTCTTGGAAACTAATCCAAAATCATTCTGTAAACATTGTTCCTAGATAAGATATGATCCTTTTAGGCATGCCATGCAATCTCACAATCTCGGTGACAAAAACTCTAGCTATGTCTGTCACCTAATACGTCGTACACACAGGGATAAAATGTGCACTGTCCCCATAGAAAGCATTATCTGCAGCGTAGAAGACAACATACAAAACCTCAATGAAGAAGACAAGGATGCTATCAGGAAGGACTATGCCCTGGTCATCAAGAATGCAAAACCACCAAAGAATAACATCAGAAAAAAGGAACATGAAGCCATCAAGAACCTCTGAAACAACGAAAACATTGTGATCCTAAAAGCGGATAAAGGTGGATCTACAGTAGTCATGAACATAATGGATTACAACACCAAAATGATAGAGCATCTCATCACTACTAGCAATTATAAAAAATTGGACAACAACCCAATATCCAAGGTTGTCAAGGAAGTCAAGAAGGCCATAAAATCCTCCAACCTAGATGAAAGAATGAAGAAATGGCTAACTCCAAGCTGCCTAATCACCCCTAGAATATACAGACTCCCTAAGATCCATAAGGAAGGAGTTCCCCTGAGACCAATTGTCAACACGATCAGCTCCCCAACCTATGAACAAGCCAAGTACGTGGCAAGGATCCTAGGACCCTTAGTTGGCAAGACAGACTCATACATCAAGGATTCAAAAGACTTCGTGGAACTCATAAAAAAGGAGAAAATTGAATCAAAAGATATGATCATCAGCTTTGATGTGGTTTCACTATTTACTAAGATCCCATTAAATGAGGTCATTCAAGTTATAAATGAGGTTGCAGACCCTCAAAAAGCTAAACTAGCAGAAGTTTGTCTAAAATCAACCTTCTTCAGCTTCCAAGGAGAGTTTTTCAAACAAACAAGAAGAGTAGCCATGGGATCCCCCTTATCCCCAATCGTAGCCAACCTCTACATGGAGAAGTTCGAGAAAATTTCCCTTGAAACATACCCCCTCAAACCATCTAGATGGAAAAGGTATGTTGATGATACTAACGTCAAGTGGCCTCATGGAGAAGAAGAACTGGGCAGATTCTTTGAGCACCTCAATGGTATTTCAGAGAACATAAAATTCACCATGGAACTGGAGGAGAACAATAGCACACCCTTCCTAGAAGTACTTATGACTAGAAAACAAGATGGTACATTGGGACATAAGGTCTTCAGAAAGAAAACTCACATGGATAGCTACCTTCATGTTGATTCCCACCACCATCCCTCACAAAAGATGGGGGTTCTCAACACCATGGCCACAAGGGCAGGAAGAATATCCAACAAAGATCATCTAAAAGAAGAAATAGACCACTTAACTAAGGTCTTTAAGAACATTGGATATAGAGATAGAGACATCAAAAAGGCAATAGATAAGAAAGATAAAATGACTCATGCCCAAAATGATCAAACCTCCAACTTAAAGGCCTTTCTTCCCTACATTAGGGGTGTCACAGACAAGATTGCACAGGTGTTAAAAAGGAAAGAAATTAAAACCTCCTTCAAACCCCTAATTACTATCAGACAAAGAATGAAGTCAGTAAAGCACCCCATAGACTAGCAACAAGGAAAAGGCATCTACAAAGTCTCTTTCTCATGTAGGAAATGCTACATTGGGGAAATTGGATGATCATTTCAGGTAAGAATCAAGGAACATGAAGAAGACATCATAAATGAATGCACTCGCACTTCAGCCTTAGTAGAACACTCACTTAAGACCAAACACCATGTTTGCCTTGAGGATACCAAGATACTAGCAAAAGAGGACCATTACTACAAGAGACGCTTAAGAGAAGCTCTAGAGATAATCAAACACCCCAACAACATGAACAGAGACGGTGGCCTGGAGGTAAGTATATTTTGGCACCCATTAATCAACCAACTTAGGGAACCTCATAGATCAAATCAAGTTTGACACCATCTCCCTTTCCTTGCTTGTTTGTGGTTTACCTTTGAGTCAGTTCATAGGTCTAGAGGTCTAACTAACCTTATATTACCCACTATAAAATTCTAATTATAGAAACCTATTACTACACTTATCACTAATTAAGCTATATATACCCTAAATGACACTATATATACTAATACTTAATTTTACCTTTCCAATCCTAGATTATCTTATACACTACTAATTACACTTCCTAATCATTTAAGACCTAAATTATAAATCAAACCTAC
>JASDQU010682103.1:34528-50584 GCA_032191745.1 Picea mariana
TCTTCTGTCCACGGCTCCTCTTCTATGTAGGTGACCCCATCGTCCACAGTATTATCAGCTTTGCTGCCCGAGGTTGCTCCCACGTCCACGTCCATAGCTTTACCCCTGGTCGCGTCAGCATCTTCTTCCTGAGTCGCACTCGGTGCCTGGGCTGGAGAGTCTTCATGCTGTCTAGGGAGCAGGGAGCCCTGCAGGGAGGCGAGAGTGTTAAGGAAAGTGTCGACCTTGAAATCCGTTTCCTGGAGACGGAAGTTCAGGTTGTCCACGCCCTGGCGAATTCCAAACGCCAAATCATACAGTGCCGCCAGACTTTCCCAAATCTTCTCTGGAGAGGCAGCGTCCCGGGGGAGAGGACCTGTGCCGCGAAAGGACTGATGTAGGTCGGGCTCGGGGTGGGGGGGATTCTCTGGAGGGTCGCCAGGAGGACGAGGGGGAGGAGTAACCGCACAGGGTACCAGCGCCCACGCGAGGGAGTGATCCTGCTCCAAATGAAGCGAGGTAGAAGAGAGATGCCCGGAATTGCTGCGGGACTGGTGACTGCGAGAGGAGGAGTCCAAAGAGGACGAGGCTGAGCGTGAAATGGATGGACGCCGAGGCTTCCAGGGCGCTCCCCGCCTTGGCCTTCCCCGAATGCGCGTCATGGTGCGTCGGCTGTTGTAGGCGAAGGTGGTAGAGTGCCCACTGACGAAAATCAAAAGAGCAGAGGAAACTGAAACGATGATAAACCGGAGCTGCTGCAGAGCTTGCTCTGCTAACACCCCGCTGCAACAAACAACAAGCATTGTGAACCACTGCATATTTTGGAGCCCAGAGGGAGGACTGCCTGCGTTAATGGGCGCATTATCAACCATCGAAGTGTGCTTACGGAGCATTTAAGCTCTGGGGGGAGGCACGAGTATATCACGTGCCTCCACGTCTAGGAACCCGTCATCTACCTCCATTGGCTGCCGCGTGTCCGGGGGGAGATCCCGCCCTGCCACCCCATCCCGGGGATGTAATACCCTAGTTTTGATCCACATAATAGAAATGTATTTTTATTTATTGGATGAAAGGCCAGAGTTCCTATAAATTTGAAAGACCGAAGATCCTAGTAATGTAAAAGCATTGAATATTAATAACAAAAATGCATCATTGGCTGCAAGATGAATAAGGACATAATTATAGAGGGCTGAAGGGGATAATCCAAATAATTATATTTTATTAAACCCATCTTATAATTAGTTGGGAAAAGTGGTTACATGAGATTATTGGGGAATCCATGTGGTACATTATTGCATGCAAATATATATACCATGTTTTGGTTGTAGAGGGGTTACTCACTCATTCCTCATTTGTTCCTCATCATATTCTTTCTTAGTTCTTGTTCTTGTTTTTTGGCATGGGAACAAAATGTTGGAGGTAGAGATCCATTTCTAGTTGGATGTAGGTATCTATTGGTTATTCCATCAATAAAATAATGCTTGTGTGCATGAGAATGATGACAGTTGAGTAAGAATTGTCCACGGCTAAGAATCTTTGGAACTTCCCACATTAATATTTCATGTTTAGTAGCACTGGAGCCATGGAAAGAAGTGGAACAAATTGAGGGATTGCATTCTATATAAGCGGGTTCATTTATTTGGGTTGTGTAGTCTAAGGGGGAAAGAGAGTTAGTAAGATAGAAATTGTTGTGTGGCTGAGAAAATTGTGAGATCTTGATAGTTGATTGGTGTGTGTGTGTTTTAGAGTTGGCCTAGGAACTCATGCTTATGGATATGTAGCATAAAATTAGGGGTGTTTTTTTTAGAGATTGAATGTGAAACAAAGCCTAAGGTTGGGTGTAACATTCAACGTATTCAACCAATCAATGAAGTTTATATTTAAATATAAGTTATATGTGTATTTAATTCATGATGTGTATTTTTGTGTTTATATTGTTCTTGTTTCTATTATTTTTTTACTTCATAATGTGTATATTGCATGAGAATTATGCATTGTATATAATGTACACATTTTATTTCTTTCATGCATGGTATATTAATAAGAATGCTTCTTGTTTTTTATTAATATGGTATCATAAGTTTGAAATCCATCAAGAATGTGGTTTCTTGAGGTACTCCAGAATAGGGTACACTACATATTGGTATTAGAGCCTAGGGTTGTAGCTCTCAAGTCGTATGGGATGACACATAGGAGGGAATAATTAATTTTAGCATAGGGCGATCTAGAAGGTTCCTTGGAGGTTGAAGAAGATTTCTTGAAATTATGAATTTTTTAAAATTTAGAAAAATTTGGGAATTTTTAATACATGGAGGCCACGTGTTGGGTGATGTGGTGGTGGTGACATGGACTACCAAGGTGGTAGGTCCACAATGGTAGGTCCATGGTGGTAGGTCCATGATGGTAGGCCAAAGTGGTGGGGTGGTAGGTCATGATTCGAGCTTACAAGTATGTAGCATATAGGTGATGGGCTTGCAAGTGACATTGGAACCATACCCATAAGGTAATTTATGAGGGTTGGAAATCGTAGTTTTGGGGTTCATCCTCAAACCCCCATAACTGATAAAATGGCACCACATGGAACCATAGTGGTAAGTGGTTACAAGAAATTGGGGATGAATTAACTGGTTTGAAACTCAAACCCTATAAATCATTATGACTATTGATCTTCCTTCATCCTCTATCATCTGATCAAGTGTAGGTTAACTTTGTACTATTAAAGTTCGACGCATCTTGGAATCCCATAGAATATGTCCACCATATATTTGAGATATATGGTTGGGGATATGTATTCTCATAGTAAAGGAATTGGATGGGACCCTCCTACCTAATTGACCATTCAGAAGATGCAACATGGATCGTTGGTCCTAGGTGGGGCTAAAGGAAAATAAAAGACAATAAAATAAATAAAAATGGAAAGAAAGAAGAGGAGGAAGAAGGAAGGGTGTGATGGGAGGATGAGGCAGTAAGGCTAGGGTGGATGGAGGGATGAAATGGAATTTCCTCAGGGTGCTAAATGGACTTGATGTGCCATGTTAGTCATATGCCACATTAGTAGATCATAGCCTATGTTAAAAAAAACTAAGTCTAGATCCAATTTCTTATTTTGTCCATAACATGATAATAATAAACATAGATTAAGATGAACTTGTTGGATATTTATATAGTGAGGAGATCTATAGAAGTGCTAGTGAGTGCTATTTCTCAATTATGCACCAATTCTCCAAAATTTTCAAATTAGTTATTTTTAAAGAATAGAGTAGTACTCTTTGAGAGAGCCTTTGTTTCTAATTATATTTTTATAGTAAAATAGGGAAGTAGAAATTAAAATACCCAATGGATTATTTGGACATATTCCAAGGGGTTTGGAAAGGGCATGCTGAAACAGGCCAAAATCCAATATTCCAAGACACTTTTTGGGGATTTTGGGGATTTTTAAAAGAGGAAAAGGAGACCCAAATCACAAAACTAGAAAATTTTATTCACTTGACATTTTACCTTCTCATCAATCCATACAACTTTGTTGTAGTGAATTATTTTCAGAAGTGATCAGTTTGGGAGATAGACAATTTGGCTAAAAATTGAAAGTCTGGAGAAAAGTGTAAAAAGGACAAAGTTGTTAATTCCATATTCTTGGATAATTTGATTGGAGCATTAAATTGATGATATTAAAGTTGTTATGCGTTCAACATCATGAACAATATCAACTCTCAATACATACTTTTTCTTATTTCTTGATTTATTTTCTTCTGTAGGTAACAAAACTTGGCATCTTAGTCAAATTGCACAAATTGGGTGAAAATGGATTTTTCAAAAAGCCATGATTTTCATCTTAGAAATCAAATCAAGGCATAATATCAATGATTGGAAATATGAATCATATAAGAGTAATCCTAAAGGATTGTGATTTGGAGGGGTGTGATAGGATTCTTCATAAATTGAGAAGAAGAAGAATATATAACATTAATTGAGAAAATTTTATAATATGCATAATTAATAAAAACAATGATTTATTGCACATTTTTCATAATTAATGGTATAAACAGATCAATTCAAGCTAGTATTGTAGTTTATATACATGGAGGATGCATAAAAATCTTATATTCATGAAAGAGAAGCCAAAGGCCTAAATATCAGTTTGGGTAATGAAGAGATAGAATCTAATGGACATAGGATCAGGGTGAAGCCAATAGAATTGGTAGAGGCTATCAGGGGTTTGAGAGTGGAAGAGAAGAGTTAAAAAGTTTATAATGAAAGAATCATAAGAGTAAAGGATGAGAAAAATCAAATAAATACTCAATTGTTGCAAAGTATAAATCTATTTCAAAGACAAATGAAGAATAGATCGGGCTCAAGACATGATGAAGAAGGTATACCTAATACAAGGAGGGATAAATATAGAGTATCCATAAACTTAAGAAGTGATAATATATCTCATAGAAACCATTACTCACCTATTCATTCAACTAGTAAGTTTTATGAATTTGAAGAGTCAAGGAGTAGCCTATAAGTGTCTTATATTAGGAATCAAAGAAGAAGATATGAACCAAACAATTTGCAATGAGAGATTAGGAAGCTTAATCCACCAAAATTTGATGGTGAGAACAAAAGGGGAGATGATGTTGAAACATTTTTTCCCGAGATAAGAAAATACTTTTAGTTGCATGGCTACTTATCTAACCTAGAAGATAGGATTTCCATATACCATTTACATGGAAAATATTCTATGTGGTGGGACCAACTAAATAAATTCAAGAACATTGATGATAAAAGTATTTCATGGAATAATTCAAGAAACAATTCTAGTAATAGTATTTTTCAAAGAACTATTATGACAAGAAGATGCAAGAGTTCTTTGAACTAAAGTTGGGAAACATGATTGTGGAGGAATATGAAAAGAAGTTCTTGGTGATGTTGAGGTATGTCGACTTTATCAAGGACGAGAAGGTGAAAATATAGAGGTTATTAAGTGGAATACCATATTTTTACAAAGACAAAATTCAATTTGATGAGCCCGAGACTTTGGTAGAGAGCATTAGAAAGGCTAAGTACCTATATGAGCAAGGCAAAGGTGGAGAGACTTTTTAGAAGTCTTGGAAGGATATGGAGAAGGAGAAATCGGATTAGAGAAGGAAGTGATTCAAACTTCCTTTGAATAGAAACATTCCTCATACATTTCAACAAAATCAACCTGCTAAGAATGAATCCCATATGCAAGACTCCTTGGGAAAAAAGGGGAAATCTACCAATAACATGTTGAGAATGTGAATAATATCACATGTACAAATATTTATGTCACAAAGAAGATAAAATGAGGATATTACATGACATAATAATATAATATAATGGAATACATGGAAAAAAATATTCCAAGGATATATGCATACCTGGAAGATCGATAGGCAAAGCATCAATCCCATATAATTGAGGTGGAAGGTAAGATTATAAATAAGATTATTTCTATTTTATTCTATTCAATTTAATTCCATAACTACATTGATCCTAAAGTAGTGGATAGATTTCATTTGATGAAAAATAAGCTTGAAATATCATGGTTGGTTGAATTAGCCACTGGGACCAAAAGAAGGATAAATGAGGTTGTCATAGGTTGTCAAATAGATATGAATGGAGTGAATGTCAATGATTATTTGAATATCATACCATTGCAATCATATGTGTAACACACCCAACCCCCTAAACCTCATTAGGATGGTGGGGTGTAAAAATTTATTTTCTTAACTACTACCCTACCTTTGATACTAAGATCATAGGTCAATCCTTCTCCTCAAGAAATTTCCAATTAATATAAATACACTAAGAATTGAGATTTGGATGAAAATATATATCTTCTTTAAATTTTTATAAGGTGTCATCCATACAAGGATGTTATCATGTCCATGTGGCATCCATGTGGACTTACTCCACACTCGTCAACTAATGTGGGCATGCTCTGTCATAGAGAAGAAGGGCATCATCCCAAAATATAATACTAAACCCTTGGACATAAGCTACCAAACTTTTGAATCCTACAAGGCTTATATAATTCCCCCTTTAGGAAAACTCCCAATGGGATATCATTTTTACCTACCTCAAGGTTTATCTAAAACCTGCATCCCACAATGTTTTCAGACTACCTCGTTCGAAATCACTCATCGAGAAATCCTCCCAAATGAGTCCTTCTTGAACACGGTCTCCTGCAAGCCTATTGGACTTTCATTTTTAGGTTTTCAAATTAGAATAATCTTGGACTCTTCTTGAATTCTATAGTATGCAAAGATATCAAGTAATTCACTTCTGGAAACACTTTCAGGTTCTTTCCATTGAATTCACCCCTTTGGAAAAATCCTTGAATAAGTCCTTTCCAAATAGGTATTCCCATGATATATTACAACTGATATCAACCATGATCAATGACCCCTTTCTCTTCTTGGGATCACACCATCGATCTTCCCCCTTTGGTATGATACTCTTACCATGCCTCAAGGTTTTTCCTAATATCCATAATCCAATGAAAGGTTTCCACATGTGGCTTAGGAATAGGATTTTTATCTCCCTTCTTAGGAATATAAAGTTACCTCCACTCACCTTGAATGTGTATTCCTGAAAACAATTTCCCGCAATATCACACAGATGATATCGACCGTGATCAAAAAGCATCATGATTTTTTGGATTAGAGGTGCTCATATGATAATGAGACCTGCTTCATCCCAAATCCCCTACCGATTGATAATTATCCATTCCACACATTACCCTCCACCTGGCACTTCCATGTCAAGATCAACCCCTTGATATACGTAGGATATTTTGCACCCGTGGCTCCACATCAAAATGACGTGTCCATCCTACTTGGAATCTACCCTTCTTCCTTCACACTTGGGGTTCCTTCACTACGCTCAACCATTTGGTCCATCCCCACAACCTGCCACCAAGGCTCTAATGATGAATATCTACCACTCAAATTCCACCACACGTCTAACTACATGGACTCCCCATCATCATGACATCACCGACCTCAAGGTTCCACATCAAGATTCTCTACCTATGAATTCGAATAAAAGAAACTCTAGGTCTCAGCAAGATCTACCAACCTAGATTCTGGAATTAATGCATTGTGGCATATCCATTAAAGAGACAAAAGGGAAATATTTTACCCTTATCCTTCGCACCAAATCTTGGTCATTTCCAAGACTTGGTCATTTCTAAACAAATCTTGGTCATTTTCGAGACTTAAAAGATGGAAATTCATAGAAAAAAATAGAATGTGTGAGTGAATAAACTCTTTCTCTCAATTCTTTCTTTTCTTGGAGATTTTTAACCATGAGGTTTAGGCTATGTACATATACAATCAAAACAAGACAACCCAACATGAAAATTTCCCAACATACATAGAATTACGAAATCATGCACTCCATGCACATTTCCAAAGATGGGGCTCTCAGCCTTAGGAATTTACATCATACCTTATTCATAAACATTTAATAGAGAGCAAATTATTGAGATTTCATGGCTATAACACACAGATTCCTTCTATTCATTTCAGATATCAAAGAGACAATCATCAGTAAGAAAAGTCAATGCATTCAATGAAGAAAGTCATACACATCCATTCCTCCTCTCTTGAATTATTCTCATAACCATATATTTTCACTTCCTACACAAGAAAAAAATCCATGCAGATGGAACAAGTATCAAACTAATTGTGCATACATATACACTTATTTGTTCAAAAGTTGTTGGTTGGGAAAACCAACTGAGGTGAGCACTTTTCCACCCAACCGTAGGCTCTACTACACTTATATTTTCTACAACATGCCACCCCTATGCTAGACCATGATACTTCAATGGAAACTTAAATTTATCTTAGGAAAGTTTTAGAAATGTGAAGGCGACTCTCCTTCAAAGGAAATTGACAACAAGAACCCCTTTACCCGCCCAAACTAAGGCCACCACGAATCTCTAACGTGCCTACCTAGCTGGATATCTTAGAAAAAGGATGTCCCTTCACCATCTCTTTATTCCCTTACAGACCTCCCCTGTCAATGCTACTTCCTCACCCAGCTTACACCAAATTTATAACCCTCTTTTCTCAAGTCAGGTATGGGTTTTCTCTACTATTTCTTATCTAGGTTCTCTCTCTCAACTCGTTCCCTCCTTGGAAGGTTCCCTTGATTTCCTCTCTTTATTCCATTATAATCATATGGGGATTAACCTAAAAAAATATGTGGTGCTTGGAACCGACAGTATTTAGTTGATCCATCCTTTTTCATGTACCTTAATGAAGGAGGGTATTTAACTACTCAACCATCAAGCTTCCTTTAATTATCTGACTTGTGGGAAACATAAAGGGGAAGAAATATATACTTTGAATGAATTGAAGAAATAAGGTTCTTTTGGGTGAAGGTTAACTAATTATGTAGGCAAGGTAATCCCTAATCCCCTCACCCATTTCCACTCGAGGTATCATGGTCTATACTAGTGCTCCACCCCTCAGTCATTTGCTTATATTTTCTTTATTATATACAAAAATATTTACATTGCTTGTAAAGTTTCAAATATAATTTCCGCAACTCGTAACAATATTAAGTCATAATCATAATTACAGACTGGGCGAAAGCAAGGCATTAAGTTCACCTCCCCCTTAAAAAAAGCCAACATCCTTTGTGTTTTTTCATATGAAAATGCAGTTCCTATACAATAAAACAAAATGGGTATGCATATTTCATGCCATCCTCTAAAACCCCATGTATCCTCATCTACTCCAAAGTGCTTCCTCTACACCTTGACCTATGCAGTGGCTCATTTTTGAAGCAATGTCTCCTTCTTGTGTAATATACATTGAGGCTCGGGATGGAGTTATCCTTCTGCTTCTACCTGAATCATAGTCCAATTAGTAACGTGATTAAAATAAAGAACATATTTCTTAAGTAAATATACATGGAATACATTGTCTTGTTTAACAATAGAAGGTAAGGAAAACCTATATGCCACCAGTCCCACTCTTTCTAGGACTTCAAATGGTCCACAATAGTGAGGTTCTATCTTAGAAAAAATTATCATTCTTAAGGAACTCCTCTTAGGCTTAACCCTAATGTAAACATGATCTCCCACTTTGAACTCTCTATGAGTCCAATTCTTTTCAAAATAATTGTTTTTTCTATCCTGAGCCACTTGCACATTCTTCTTGATATTGGCCACTTCTTGCTCCATATCTGTCAACATATCTGGCCCAAGCATAATCCTATCCACTAGATTTTCCCAAATTATTAGAAATATTACACTTTCTTCCATAAAAAAATTCAAATGGGATTATTTTCAATGACTCCCGATAGCCATTATTGTAAGCAAACTCTACCAAGGGTAAATAGTCTTCCCACTTACTGCGATGGTGCATAACATACATTCTTAATGTGTCTTCCAATACTCTGATAACCCTCTCTATTTTCCCATTTTTTATGAGGGTGATAGGAAGTGTTAAAGGCCAATTGTGTCTCAAAACCTACAAACAAACCTTTCCAAAAGTTTGAGGTAAATATCACATCTCGATATGATATGATTGTCTTAGGCATGCCATGCAATATGAAAATTTATTTCATGAAACGTTTTGCAATATCAATTTATTTGTAAGTGGATTTCACTAAGGTTAAATGAGTTACCTTGCTCAACTTACCCACTACTACCATGGTTCCATCATGTTGTTTTTTCATCCTTGGAAATCCTATGATGATGTTGTTGGCCCTTGGTTGATGGAAGAAAGTGAAGATTAAGGAAGAAAGGCAAAGTACAAACTGTGCGGAAGGCACAATGACTGATATTGGGTTGAAGTGGTCAAAGAAGCAGAAAAGGAGAGAAGGGAAAACGAGTCGTTGAACGAGAAGATCAAGGAGAACAAATCAACTAAGGAAAATGGATCGTGGACAACTCAACAAGTGGAAAAAGCCACCAACGGATGCTTTGGAGCACCTCGCAAAGAAGATATAAAGATAGGCTGGCGAGGCCCTGAAAACGTGGGTCAATTTGACCTAGGGTTTTAGACACCTAGGTTTTGATATCTAGGGTTTTAACACCTGGACGTTTGTCATGTAATGTATAAATAAAGGTTTAGAAGACCTGGGAGGGCCTGTTCAAAGTGGAGTGTATTGTTGATGTTGAGTGCTTATTGTTGTTGCGTGAGGAGAGTATTGTGTTGTGAGAAAATTCTTGTATTGTAAGATCTTCAGCTAGGTGCGAAGATCAACCCTGCAGTTGGGTGCGTAGGGATGGGAGACAAGAAGAGAAAGAGAGAGAGATTTGCAAGCTAAGTGCGTAGATAGAACTGTATGTTTTCATATAATATATCAAGAAACACAGTTCTGTGGACATAGCCCAAGGGAGAGGGTGAACCACATATATCTAGTTGTCTTCTATGGTGGATGTTGTGTTCTTTATTTTCTGTTACTCTGTTGTTGCATTATTGTGCTAGATATGAGATATAATTGTGCGAAGTAGACTTAAGTTGGTAAGGATAACTAGATCTCTGTGTGTTGTTGTTTTGGATTCAATTGCAATTCCTCTTGTTGTAGGCACTTGTGTCCTATAACCCCCTATTGCTACTTCGGGTGAGACTACATTTGCTTTGCAGGTGTTGCTGAAAGGGCCAGTAGTTAGTTCTTGTTGGTGCATTGTTAGAGTTAAACCTTGGGTCTACTCCTATGCCAACAAATGTTTCCGTTGTCGAGGCCGAGATCTTATTGAGGGAATGTCAAAGTGGTTTCCATCGAAGACAGAGATTCAAAAGTGGATAGAAGAACAAGAGAAAGACTTCGCTGAAGCTTAGAATAAAAACCCTAATATTAGTATAGAGGATTGGTTGGGAAGGTATATCTTTACCGATATACACGAGATTTTATTTGGAGGAATTCATAAGGAGCTATACGAGTGGTTAGCCAGATTAGAAGATACCTAGTTTGAGATTAGATCTAGACCACCTGTGGTTTGGACGTCGGCGTTGATCAAGAAGGTCATGAGAGTTGATAGCGTTGTGGAAAGAGCAGTAGATCATTGGTTTGATAGAACTATTGCAAGGTACATTACCAAGTTTTCCATTGACATAGTAGAGTCATATAGCCAAGCAGAGAGATATTTCTTTAAGGGGCCGAGAGGAAAATTTTTACACTTTTTGAAGTTGAAGATCAAGATGTTATTGTATTAGAAGAACATATTGAAGATGCAGTAAGTGGTCATATTGAAAAGATAATGTTCAAGAACTCAGATAGCGGCAGCATCGCAGAGGTGGGACATACACGCAGTGGGAGATCCTTCATAGAGGTTCCTCTGGTAAACCTGTTTGAGCAGAGCCATGAACCACTATCACGAGATGAAGGGTTCTACAGTGGAGAAGAATAAGATTTATTGAACGAGGAACATTCAGGGTTCATTGGGGTAGAGGAAGAGAATATTGAAGAACCTCACTGAGAGGAATCAGAAACTTCAGGAACTACGTCGACTGTTGAAGCAAGTACTATTACTCCTCCTGTTGTTTTAGCAACATTAAGTAACCAGAGTAGTCAAAGTTATTAGAGAACTCAGAGCACTGTTACCAACAGTTCTGTACATAATCAGTCAAGAAACCTAGGAAGATCTATGGCAGATGAAATGAGGCTACCTATCTTTAGAGGAGATGGATCTGAAGATCCTGATCAACACTAGTTCTTATGAGAAGTTGTATGGAGTATCAAGAAAATCAATGATGAATCTGTTAAGAGAGCTCAGTTTAGTACTACCTTGAGAGACCGTGCATTGAGATAGTACATGAAGTTTGTTAAAAGAGTTGCACAGCCTAAACTATTGAATGACATGAAGACTGTGTTGAGTGCAGAATTAAAGAAACCCAAAGCGGAGTCCTAGTGTGTTAAAGAACTGAAAGAAATCAAGCAGAGAGTAGCTGAACCTGTTTGGGAGTTTGATCAGAGTTTTAAGACCTTCAGAGGCCGATTGATTTTTCAAATTCCAGATGAGAAAAACAATGAATGGTTCATTGCTGCCCTCTTACCACATATCAGGGTTCCTCTAATGCAACAGAAGGTCACTTCATAGGCTGAGGTGCTGGATATTTCCATGAAGCTAGAATCAACCCCTATTGGAGAATCCATCTCAGGTATGAGTCAAATTTTGAGTCAGCTAACTAGCTTATCTCTGCAGGTTGAAGATATGAAGAATGAAAAGGGAAAATATAAAAGAGAAGACATCTGGTGTATCAGATGCAAATCAGAGGACCATGATAAGGATCATTGTCCCCTATTTCATGAGTACTTGACCTCTAGAGCTCTGCGCCCTTTGAAGCAGGTTACTCTACCTTGGTGCGAGGTATATAGAAATAAACATCGCCCCAATGAATGCTATTACATGCAGAAATATGTCCAGAAACCTACCAATCTTTACAGCACATTCTGTAAATCGGTGGGGCATGATGAGAAGTATTTTAGGGCTTATGACCTCTTTCATGAAAGGTAAAGAGATACATATAGGATTCAAGTCGAAGTATAGCAGGAGGGAAATGCTACGCAGTTCAATTCTCCAGGAAGATGAAACTTCAACCCTCTCAGTGGATTCAGAGGAAGAGGACAAGGAGGAGGCATGGGTCGAGGTGAAGGTTAGATCATTTGTTATAGCTGTGCACATCCAAGTCACTTGGCAAGGGACTGTCAAAACCCTTTTACTACTTCTAGCTATTGCAACTAATTTGAACATGTTATTGAAGATTGTTCAGTACTGTTAGCCAAACTTCAAGAGAGATGAGGAGGAAACCAACAAATCCAACTGATATCAACATAACCTCGTGGAGAGGATCTCAGAGTCATTGTTATCACTAGAGGAGGCTTTGTTATATGAGAAGACAGAGTGACCCCAAGGAAGACTACAGAATAATCAAGCGTCAGAAGAGCTACAGAGAAGACACAAGTGTTTGAACCAAGGAAAGAAAAGAAGACATTTGAAGAGGCAAGAAGATAATTTGGAAGAGATCAGGCTTCTTCATCAAAGACACAACCAGAGGTGAGAGAATGTGGAATTCTTCTGGCATTCGATCAGTCTGCCTCGCCCAAAGAATAGAAAGAGGTAAGCAAGCTTATGGAATTCTTATGTACTTGCATTAATTTGATTAAGGATGAAAGAGATGTGCAAGAATTACAATACTTGATCAGACAATTTGAGGTAGGGAGGGTAGATCCTCTGCTGAATAAAGAATTACATCATGTATCTAGGAAGAGAAGGACAAATAAGGAACTACACTTGAATGCTCAGATTGGAGACTTTGACATAGATTATGCGGTCCTCGATTTAGGGTCAAAATTCAATGTTATGACGAAGCAGACCTGGGCACTGATGGGAAAATATAAGTTGATTTACTCCCATATAAGGGTCAGGATGGCTAATCATTAGGCAGTAAGTCCCTTTGGAAGACTGGAGCATGTCCCTATGGACATCGACAGGATAAGGACATTTTCAGACTTCGAGGTGATTGAGATAGTTGATGATATTTGTCCTTATCCTGCGTTGTTGGGCACTGATTGGGCTTTCGACAATTCGACTGTGGTTGAATTAAAGAAAAAAAGAATGACATTTGAAGGTGATGGCCTTAGGGTCATTGCACCTATGGATCCTGATGAAGGCCACAGATACACAGAACCCATCAGAGAAGAAGACCGTGCATACGAGCTAGAGAATATATATAAATTGACAGCAAGGAAATAGGATTACATTAATCCTATGATTGATGGGAATTTAAGTTGTCAAAGTGATAGTGCATGCTCATCAGATTCGGAAGAAGCACTAGATAATTAGCAAAACAAAATGTATGAATCTTTTGCACGGAGGTTTTCCATATTAACCAAGGAATTTCATTGGATTGGCATAGAAGTAAGTAATCTTCCCACATTTGATGGTTTCAATAATTTAGAAACTTTCTGATTGGAATTTGAAGAAATCGTACCAGTACAATAGAGACTTTTGGAATTGGATGAAGCCTTGAAAAAAACACCGACAAGATGGTGGGGGAAACACAAAAAGAACATCATGGACTGGGTGCAAAGTCTCACTTTGATGACAGTAGAATTTTCATGCGAAGTATATGGGTGTGAAGTTCGATAAATAGGTTAGAGTTGTCTGAGGGACCATGTGAGAAGTTGTGAGGAGGCCTGGAGCAACATTCCTCAAGAAAAGTGGGTGCATAAGTTCATCAACACTTTGGACACAATGCCTATCAATTGGTATCTTCAAGCAGAAATGCGCCTCACCACTTCAGATTGGTACGGTATGACTCATAACTTTGTAGCTACATTTTTATTTGAGAGTCAGTACCCCATAGTAGATCAAGCTTTGCAACTTGTAAGATAGAAAGTCTTTGAGGAGGCACCTAACCTCCCTTTGGAATAAGAAGAAGATGAATGGACTGCACCTCTTCAGAAATTGCAAGGTTGTTACAATATCAATGTTGATGAATACGATGATCCTAGGAATGTGAACATCACAAAAACTAAAGGACAAAGAGACATAGAAGGACCAGGAGTCGAACTACCTTTCATTGGAAAACCAATTAAAATCAAGAAAGTTAACATTGGAACAAAGCAAGCACCTAAGCTCGCAAACATTGGAGATTATTGGGATGATTCCACTATTGACAAGATCACAGAACTACTGCATGAATATCAAGACTTGTTTCCAACCAGGTTCGTAGACATGAAGGACATTAAAGGGCCCATGGGAGAAATGAAGATCCCCTTAAAACCAGATGCAAGGCTAGTCAAGTAGAGACTTTATAGATTGAATCCCAAGTATAAGCAGAAAGTCAAGATTGAATTAGATAGAATATTGGAAGCAAGAACCATAGAACCTGTTGAAGAATCGGAATGGATTATCCCTATGGTGGTCCAAGATAAGAAGACGGGAGATATTAGAATCTATGTATATTTAAGGAAACTGAATTATGCCTACTTACATGATCCATTGCCTACTCCATTTACATGATCCATTCCCTACTCCATTTACTCCTTCACCAGATCAGGATTGCTAAGGAAGATCGTCATAAGACCACATTTGAAACAAAATGGGGTTCTTTCTAGTACACAGTGATGCCTTTCGGGTTGAAGAATGCACGAGCCATATTTTCTAGGGTGGTGCTCGAACCATTCCAGGACTTTTTACATAAATTTCTAAAAGCATATTTTGATGATTGGACTATTTTTAGCTTATTGAAAAATCATATTGAATGTTTGAGACTAATGTTGGATAAGTGCAGGAAATGTCAGATTGCCCTGAACCTGAAGAAGTGTATCTTCTTTTCACCCTTTGGAGTGTTGCTAGGCCATATTGTGTGTAAGCAGGGGTTGCTAGTAGATCCTTCCAAGATTTTCATCATTGTTGATCTACCTCCTCCTACTTCAGTTAGACAGTTGCGCACTACATTGAGGCATATTGGATTCTACAGGAAGTTCATCAAGGGATATGCACAGATAAAAAAACCTATGGAGAAGTTATTAAAGAAATATTATCAGTTTCAATGGTCCGAGCAATGTCAGCAGAGCTTCGACACACTAAAACAGAAAATGGTCACTGTGACTATTTTGGTTTTCCCAGATTGGAGTAAGGAATTTCATGTGCATGTTGATGCTTCATCTATTGCATTAGGAGCAGTGTTAGAACAACCAGGAGTAGGAGATATTGACCTTCCGTTATCCTTTTCTAGCAAGAAGCTCTCCATAGCTAAAATAAGTTACACTACCACTGAGAGAAAAGGTTTAGCCATGGTGTATGCACTGCAAAAATTTCGAAACTACTTGTTGGGAGGACATTTTAATATGTTCACTGATCACTCTGCACTGAAATACCTAGTCAACAAGACAATGTTGGGGGGAAGAATATGTAGATGGCTACTATTATTCCAGGAATATGATTTTGAGATTGTGGTCAAGACAGGGAAAATGAACAAGGGACCTGACCACTTGTTTAGGTTAGAACATGGAGAGGAACTGTTAGGTTCCTAACCCGCACATAGGTAGATCAATATATTCGGATGTAATAAAGGTCAATATTAATAAGGCCTT
>JASDQU010682103.1:58039-72845 GCA_032191745.1 Picea mariana
ATGGTGTTCAATTCTTGTCACTTTGTCTCTGGCTTCCTCTTCCATACAAGCTACAAAAATATTACATCCCTTCCTGAAACTCTTTTTCAACTACATAGCTGAAATTTCTCTAATAACTACAACTTTTGGAATGCCTTGAACCTTTCCTTATTTCCCTTCTTCATTAAGACATATGATTGTCTTGTTGTAACAGTCTAGGAGAACATGGTGTTTTTCCAACCAATCCATGCTAATTAGAAAATCATATGAACCCAATGGTATGATGGTCACATGTACCTTTAAGTCGAGTCTATTCATGTCTATTGGACAATATTTAACCAACTCATTGATATTCCTCTTAGCCCCTGTGACTAATTGAACTAACCAATATTTCTTATGCTTAATCCTTTGCAAGTTAAATCTTTCAACAATGTTAGAGTTTATGTAACTATGGCTATCTCTAGAATCAATTAAAATTTCTATTGGTTGGTTATCAATCTTATGTTCCATTTCAATCACAGGGGATTCGATATTCCGCTTTCTTGTTGTTCATGGCTACATAAATATTTGGCATGTTTCCTCCCATGTATTGAATTTATTCATCCTCCTGAATGTTGTTGATATTCCTCATTCTTTTCCCCTTTGTGAATGCCTTCCCTATATCAGCCATTTCCCTCACATCCCCAATGTTGTATTGGATGTTTCCTTGGCCTTTTACCAATGAATATTTAGTCTTATGCTCATTTTGGGTTGACTGACCTTACTGATTTTCTTGGGATATGTTCTTGAAAAAGGGTGGCTTACAACATTTCCTCCTTTTCTCCCTTTTACCCTTTATCTTGTCATCCCAAGATTTTTGAAAAATTGGCCTTCCTCTGCTATGCTCATAAATATGTGTTTCTCTCCTTATGGATTCCTTGAAAGTCCTGGGGTTATCATATTGCAACTTGTCACTATAGAAGAATATTTTTATGTTTATATTGGTTAAGATCCAAATAAAAAACTCACGAGGATAAAATACCCCCTTGCATTTTTATAGAGGTGGTACTCCTCTTTGGCTAAAATGTTGGAAACTTTCTTTATATGATTCTGCAATAAATGAACGATTTCCCAACAAAGAAAATATATACAAATGTAAAACACTTATGTATAGTAATTTAAATATATATTATATCATTTCAATAAAATAAGGATAAAGTGTGTCAACAAAGAGTTATGTCCACAAGGTCTTGGAGTCTCCTTTCAATAGACATTCTACCTTTTTGTAAGATAAAATGAACCTAGAATCTGCTATAAATTTGCAAGAATAATGGAAAAAGAAATATGAACATGTCATTAGAGAACTTTAGAAGAGTGCATCGTTATAAATAAATACAGAATATCATAGGCACACTCTTAACATCTCATGCTCAAGATATCAAGTCTTTAGAGGTCATTAAAGTTATTCCCAAAAATAACTCTATGTGGAGTCAATAATAATATCCTGTATGTGAAAAATCTAACAATGTATGAAAAAGAAAGCTATGTCAACAACCTCAACAATCTCAATGACAAATTGATAAACTATAATTAAACTGTAGTTTCTTTTTTACAAGGAGGGATCTTGTTCCTCTGGACCTGAAATATTACAAGTCAAATGAATATTTTAGAGAAAGAACCGCTCATACCCAAATCTTCCTCTTTGTTTGACAATACATGAAATATTTGATGGAAAGAAACATAAAGAAAAATATGTAGGGAGAAATGTTCTAGCAAGCCAATTCATAGAATCTTGGAAAGATAGAGATTATGATCTTCTTGAATACTCTTTACTATTTTATATATTTCTCAATGTTGACCTCTTAATGATTTGATATTCCAACCCTTTCTTTGATGATGTTTTCTTATTTTAAAAACTGCTCCCGATGCTTTCTTGAAGTAGTTAGGGAAAACGTCTTTTATCAGTAAGGGTTTTCTCCCTTTTAAAATTAATTTTAAATTCTCATAAATTAATTTTAATCCATTTGAAATTGTAACCCCAAGTGGAATCCATTTAATCCTTAAATAAAATTTTATTAAATAAACTTTTACTTCCAAACTTGAAGTTGGATGTCTTAAAAAAAGAGATTGTGTTTTACTTTTTTGAGCATCATAGTTGATATTTCAGCCATGAAAACCATTCTAATATCAATCTTCATCATATCATATTTCCAAAGAGTCCTCATGAACAAGATTTGGTGTTGTGTATCTCAAGTTATAGCTCTGTGAAGTTGAGGTACCAAAGATATTTCTCAACAAGTCATGAAAAATAAGTTGACTAGTATTTTAAACTTTGGAAGAATTATGACCAATTTCATCTCTTGAAATATATTCCATCATCTTCCTCGTCTAATTACCTTTCCAACGAGGTATATTTTACCCAAAACAGACACTCGTATCTTGAGTTATAAGCTCTGGAAGATCACTACTCAACAACTGTCAATATAGCTTGTGGATCAATCTTGACCTTTGATTTTAATTTCACCCTTTTTAATCCCACATGCATTGTGGTGGTTGAAGCATTGGTGTTTATAATGCAAATTCCTTCCTTATTATTCATTTGAAGTAAATGAACTTATGGAAGTCATGCCTTAGATTAGCTCTTAGTGTCTTAGAAAAATTCATATCCCAGTAATATTTTGGTCCCACAATCACTACCCACTTATCATCCAATCAACCTGTGGATGTCTGAAATTTGTCATGTCAAATCACCATCCAGTCACCTGCCATATGTCACTTGGATATATTCCCAAAAAACTTAGGACAAGAGAAATAATATTAAAATAATATGAGGAATTTGTCGAATTATGTGAATGTAGAGGTAGGTAAGACTTAGTAAGAACAAATCATGGATTAGAGGTAAGAGGTAGTAAAAATAGTTGTAAAAATTCTAAGTGTTGAGAATCAGTCGGATGGAGGGGCATAGTACATGCAAGACGACCCGTCAACTCATAAATTTGACTAAGTGTTGGAAGAGTTATTTGGTAAGAGGTAGTAAAAAGAGTTGTGGAAATTAGTACATGGAAGAGTGATCAAAGACGAAGGGGCATAGTACATGGAAGAGTGATATGGAGTATGGATATTAGAGTGGAAGAAGAAAAATGGTTAAGTATGGAGAAGAGAGAAAAATGGTTAAGTAAGGAGAGTAGTAAGAAAATTAGTAAGGAAGGAGAGTAGAGAAGGGAAAATGAGACTAAATATGAGAGGGATAAGGGAAAATGAGACTAAGTATGATAGGTATGGCTAAGTAAATAAGAGAGTAATGAGAAAAATCACTAAGTATGAAATGAGAAATGAAGTGAAGGGATAAGATATTATGAGAGAGGAAAATGGTTAAGTGTGGAGATGGAGATGAGATGAAAGATGGGAATACTTAGTCAAAAATTAAAAAATGGTGAGGAAAATGGGGCACAATACTTAGAAAAATATTCTTTCCATTCTTCAAAGTTCTTTTTGCAACCTCTCTGTTGGACTTTTGGAAACAATTATGATTATCATAAGAATATAGACTAAAATTTTCATTTTGAAAAATGCATGACAAAGATGAGACTGAGGGGCTACACCATGAGCTGGTGAACATGAAATAATTACTCCTTCTGATAAATTTTGTTTTATTCCAAAGAGTAGAAAATCGAGGTGAACAATTTTTTTATCAATAGGAGGGTAACCCACTTAGAAACCTTTGGATTTTGATTTTTTCATCCGTTATGAAGTGCACATACTTTAGCAATTCAAATAACCTCTTTTCATATTCATCCATTGTTATGCTTCCCAACTTGAGTTTGAAAAAATATTTCATAATCCTTTCATAGTAATTCTCATAAAAATATTTCTCTTGGAAATATCCTTTGAACTTCCTCCATGAGGCCTTCTTCTCATCAAGGTGCTTGGATTTCTTAAGCTTATCCCACCACATTGTCACCTTTCTTTGCAAGTGGTAGGTTGCAATTCTAGGTTCTACACTTGAGCGGTAATCATCCAACTAGAAATATTTCTTCATTTCCAAAGTTGGTGGTTTGATTTTCCTAAGTTCACCTTACAAGATTTCTGCCTCATTCCTTCCTCTCTGTCTCTTCACATGAGATACACTTGGGATTCTCCTTGTACCTGAACTTGAATGAGTTATTCTAGTGGATTTCCTTGGAGAATGATGGTGCATGCTTATGCTTCTTGACCACTTGTCATTACCATGATCATCCCTTTTGTTTTAGGATATAGATGTTGTCACTTGTCTAGAACTAGTTTCTTTCTGGTGCTAGAGTCTTTTTTAACTTGAAGATGCAACATATTCAAAATTTGAAGTATCTCTTCTTGAGTGTTCATAATCCTTTCATTATATGTCCCATAGATCTGCAGTTTTCTATGCAGGGTTCTCATAGTTACAAGATCATTTTTCCTCTTCTTTCATTCGATTCTGTCTCAACATTTCCCATGATGAAATGTAGACATAAGACCTCCTCCTCATTCATGTACGATCCCTGAGCATATTCCATAACTCGAGTCCTCATATAAGAACCAAAATTGTTTTCATGTACCTTTAACTCTGCAAGAAATGTGCATGTAATAATTATTGTTAGCACATGCATGCTATAAAACATTCCATTAATTAAAATATATCTTATTCTTCATCTCAATTTTTGAATAACATAACGAACTAAGTCAAAATATGATTCCTTAGAAACATTCTTCTCTGAAACGACTGTCTAATAATTGTACTCATGCTTCATTTAGAGTTCTGAGCGAAAAGTTAAAACATTCACAAGCTACAATTTCCATTCACTTAATGCTGTAGAATTTACTTTATTAATTTTTGATAAAATTTTAGTGCCCAATTCAAAATTTTCGTTTGATATATGTCTTCTCCTCCTCAAGACATTTTCAATGATTATTTGTTTGTTCTAATTTGAGCTCCAAGCTGAATGTTTTGGTCGAGAGAAATTTAGACTGTTTTCCCAATTTATCCCTATATGCTACAAGAATCTTCTTTCTCTTCCTGCACATTTTACATACCCAAATTCCAAATATGTCTCCATGGTTTTCTTCTATGGTTCATAATGTTTCCATATACTACTCATGTGCCTCAAATTGACTTTTGTGCAAGGATTTATGCGCTCTAGAAGTAAATTGGTGCCAAAATTTTACTTTAATTGTTTTAGCTTTAACTTTCTCATACGAGCTCTCTTTTGCATCTGAGATAGCTCGTTGGAAATATCTCTCTAAGTTCTTTTATTTAATATGTAGAGACATGGTGTATATACACCTTCTCCTTGTAAAAATGGACTGCTTAAAAATGTTGTTTAGGGCCTCAAAGTTGCCCTACAAATTTAAGACATTCAAAATTCTGAAAATTTCATAGAAAATTGACTGTTTACTATTATAACAATCTTTTAATCTTAGTCGTTGATGTCAAAATCAGGGGAAATATTAGTCATTGATCCGACCTCTATCGATTGGCGATCAACTAAAACCTTTGGTGAACACTTTCTCACTGATTTCGCCAAACCTCAATCATCGACCATTTCTCTTAGCAAACCAATTTTTACGAACAAATATCGCCGAACCTTGAACATCTGTTATTATCCATCAATGCATTTCCTTGGAAATCAACTTGTTAGGAATTCCATGGAACCCTGATCATTGGCTATTTTCGATCTTTAGGATGATGTGGAAACTATGTTGACATGACATGATACACAAATGATGACATGACATGACACATGGACACTAACATGGAACTTTGTCCGATGCGGCATGACACATGGATGCTAACATGGAAAGAAAAGTGGATGTTGACATGGAAATACACATCACCTCCTCTTTCATTCATTGATGATCGACAACTCTTGGATGAACTTAACGCCTCGCTAATTCTTTCGTTCCCATATCATCGACTATTGACAATCGATAATTTATTTTGGATGCATGAAAGCTTTCTTCATTTTATACCGACCCCCAATAATCAACCATTGAAAATTTGAGAATTCCTTTGGTTGAATAGATATCTTCGCCAAACTCGTCGATCCGATCATCTACCATTGACGGTTTCTATTGGAAAACTAAAACTCTTTGCAAATCTCGTCAATCCGATCATCATCCATTGACGAATTATTTTGGCAAACTCCAACACTTAGAAAATTTTGACCAAATCCCAGATAAATTTGGGCTACTGATGTTCCATTCAAAATGATTTTGACCGTTGATCTACTCCAAGTTCCAAATGACCAAAAATGAATCTAGTCCATCAATCTGTCTCATTTTCCCAAATATTGAAAATGAATCGCAACTGTCGATCTACTAGAACTTTCGTACTTTGGAAAAGATTATGAGTTTTTAAATTTATTTACAATGAATCTAGGTCGTTGATCTCAAAATTGAACATGATCTTGGCCATCGATTCACCAAACTTCACTAAATTCTACAACGACCATTAAAACATGAAGTTTGGATTTCCAAGTCGAAGTTAGCGCTGCAAATCTACAAATTGATGCCCCATATTATATCTTCATCAGTCTTGAGGAATATACACTCGAATTTGCTCACGGATTTAGATATTTCACTCTAATTTTCTCCATTTCCCCCCAAATTCGTCGTAGAATAAAATTTGTAACAATGAATTTTCCCAACTCTGCACTGGTTCTTGGCCCATACAAGCTTGGTGTTTGAAAAATCATATCAGATACCATAATATAACGTACTCCATCTTAACTAAGGTCCATTACATGCGAAAATGCTCATAAAATTAAAACTTTATACTAAATAATCATGTAGCTTACCAGTGACAGTAAAACACATAGTTCTAACCATTTGTTGATACCATGAACTAGATACATCTACAACATTCTAAAATAAACATCAAATGCAGTTAATAAACTCAAATAAAACAACATATAAATTGTTCTCAGACAAAGAATTAATACACAACAATTAAACTCATAATGCAACACAGGAACAAGATAAAACACTTTTATTTTAAAAATGGTTGTGTAACCAACTGCTTGGGACATGTGTTCAACAAAAACATAGACTTGTTTTTCCAAATATAAAATATAAGTCATCCCCAATTAGGGGAAATTAATCAACAAAAGAGGGTGGTCTCTCACTTTGCATTCACAACTCAGAAAATCCCACAACCCATTGGCATTCTCCTACAACTATCCCTATTTTCCACTAGCTCTCTTCCTCTCAACCTGCCCAACCCAAGGAATGTACTCCTTCACCGCTCTCAGTAGATCGAGCATCCCATTCATTTATCATGTTCTCTCTAGAACATGTAACCAATAATCTCACGAATGGTAAACTAAAGTGAGCTCATTGCCAGTAAAACTACTAGGAAAAACAACAAAAATCACTTGTTGTTATAGTACAACTCACACAGGAGTTCACTCTTCAGGCCTGACAACCTATATATTTAGTGTTCTTCTCCAAATACACTCTAGAAATGCTCCAACATAATATAGAATTCTCCCTCCATGGTTTCTCTATCTCCAAATATCTTCTTTCATGTTCTATGCKTGTTCTTSATGCCAAAAACATTGASTATCCAAAATTGTTGTAAATTCCCATACAAATTTCATCTCCTTGCTTGTTTTCTTGACTTGCACACTTCCCCAAGTTGATTATACTTAGAGGCCATGCTCCCAATAACTATGGGATGTGACTTCTCATGCCCACCCTCTTTCATGCATTCAATGATTGGTTTTGGGAATACTCAACAATAAAATAGAAGGTTCATATACCAATAGTAATTTTAGGAAGTGGGTTGAATTAATAGAAATGGGTAATTCCCACTTAGACCCCTCTTAGAAATTATTTTAGACCCTCCCTTCTCTTAAGGATTAATTCATCCCCCATATTTGTCCATATCCCCCAACAACTGACATCACATTTTATTATTAAAATTCAAAAATACAATTCGCATATACATCGCTTGGCCGTGGCCACACATTATATCTACATTAAGGATTAATTAAAATGGGGCTTATAGTGAGGAAATTACACAATATATCTAATGCTATTAAAGTAAGAGGAACACCCAAATTTTGGGTATCTATTTTTCTTTGAAAAAATATGAGAGAGATTATTTTCTTCCTGATCTCGAGCTCGTTAGTTCTCCATTAAGAAATATGCACCATTTTGAAAAATATTGAGAGATATTCTTTTCTTCCTCACCTCGAGTTGGTTAGTAATCCATAGAGAAATATTCATTGTTTTTGGCATCTATAGAACACGATGAATTCGTTATAGCTTCTCAAACACACCATGGAAACTCAAACTAAGTTGAAGTTCGAAGCAATGCTATAGATCTAGAGCTTGTTCTTGGTTCCTAAGTTTCGTCTCCTTGTATTCTTCCTAATCAATTAGCTATTAATCTCCATTGCAATGAGGCTCATTGAGATTAGTACATCTATAATTTTCTTCCATGAATATGATGCACCCTATCTCTTAATATGTAACTTCCAAATTATTTGATGCATTGATATGGAATATAGATATATTTTCTACATATTCTTTCCCATGAAAATTTTCTACACAATGATTTTTTAATTTCTAATTACTAACCATAAGTTGATGTTCCCTACTTCCATTGAATCATTCTTAGGAGGATAAAATGCCTTTATATACATTTAGGGAAAACAAATTACAGAACCCATAAAAATAAAGATAGTGATGCTCACCAGTTTCTCTTTGAGGATATTGAAATCTTGCTCACATTTCACACGTTGAAAATTTTAGAATTCTTTATCAAGTCATCCAATGACTTTGTGATCATGGCATAGTTGAGGTTACCACCTCATTTTACTTTAATGTTGTCTTTCCACAATCTAAATAAGTTTTATTTCCACAATCTAAATAAGGAATGCCATGGACCAAACTTAAACTATACCCACTAGATTTTCAATCACCCCATCCCAGGTATGTGATGCTATGATGCTTTGGGCTAAGTTCCCCACAGAATAATTAGGTAGTCTTATTTTTGGTAGAAAATACCTTTTTCACGACTCATGATTCCTCCTATCAACTCTATATTCAACATTATATACCATGATTGATCACTACATTTGTTGATGATCTCTTCTCTTTATTCATGGTATTGGCATGCCATCGAGATAAAAAATTCAACCCATAATCCAATAGTAAAGTATAAATCCTAACGAGGGTTTCCAAGGATAGATATGTTATTACTACCCTCTACACATATGAGTGGAGTTCCGTACATGCCTTCAGAAATTGCAACAAGCCTGAATTATTATTTATGATGGTTTTGGTTTCGCGGGCATAACTAAACGCAATGTTCACAATACACTTGCATGATATACGCATGTTCGAATTCTAGCCCCCAACTGAATACTAGGCCATAAGAATGATTCATGGATTTCACATGGAATTTTCCACAATGGAGACCCACTTTCTCATAAGAGAAAGGAAGGAGGTATATTATACTTCGTAATCCAATTTGGAGATCACTTCCAGTAGATTAACAATGTTTATTCTTATGAAAGTCACTATTGCGTGTAGTCATATCTCAAAAATATAAACTCTCTTCTTCCTTCCCCAATATCTAGTCAATCGATGGTGGATTATATTTCTTTTGGACTATCACACACCAATAGATCATCTCGTGACAGTAATTTCAATAAAAAAATAAGATAATCTAGGAAATTAGGATATGTGTATGGAAACACTAGATGAATATGCTCAATTCTCTGAGAAATTGGTAAACCCTTTCCTTGTAAGAGTTATTATAAGCAAGGTTTCACTTCACAAATCTTTGGAAACTTTATATCTTCCCCCATAAACTAATAATTCTAGGGATTGTTGGGAGGGAATAATAATAGAGCAAGCGGGATTTAGGTCAATTTGGGGGTTATCTAAGAACTGTGGGCGAAGCACATCTAATATCAGAGAGCTCATATACCCAAGATTGCATGCGCGAACACCCATCACTATGAATCTGACCTATGCTAACACTTAGTGACAAGGGACTCAAAAACTTTTATGCATGACATGAGTGTGAATGTTCAAGGCCAGGACCACGAGAGTCCCAAATACTATAAAAATACACCTTAATAAATGTGCATTAATGTGAGGGATAAGAGAACTCCATGATGACCTTATTGCCTGAAATAAAGTAATTAGTCTCCGAAGAGAATATTTTAAAAAACACCTGACAATGACGACATGTTATAATTCCCAAGATGGAAAATGTGACGTAAGTTTGGGCATATGATTTTTTCCTTGCTCTCCCCTTGCCAATATTATATAAGTAAGCTGAGAAAGTAGGGTTGCTATGAATTCCAGTTCCTTGGAAAATGGAGAGCTCTGTCATCACTTTGGTTGTGGCATAGATGCCTAAAGATGATATTCCAACAAAAGACATAATCGTTGGGATTTATTTCTTATGGGCATATGTCGGATGGAATTCAACCATGGAGATCAACAATCTTGGTTGCTATGTCATTTTAATCATGTCGATCACCCATCTGTCGGATAGTGTGGTAGTTACAATGAGAAGTAAATAGATTTGTTCCCAAATTACTAAAAATATTATCTTTGTATGTCAGTGACAACGTCCTTCAATTAATTTATATTCACGTTAATGGTTATAATCCCATGGGTTTCAATTTCAATAATCCATTGTAGCTCTCGATACATTCAAAACCATTTGTGCCAATACCTCTCAGTGAATACTTGATGTAGGTTTCCACTCACATCTTCTAAATTTTATTAAACTCATGGGTTCCACAATGGAAAATGACAACATGCTCCATAGAGTTTTTAAATTTAAAGGAGTTTTTTAACTTCGAGAAACATTGCGAATTTTTTACACTTGTATTAATGTGTATTGTTTGGAATAACAAACGATCTCCAATCTTGTTTAAAATCGATATCCGGATGAACTAGTGTACATTAACTCTACCATAAAACATTTAAAGGTAAATTCATGGAACAAAGAGATTATCATGTTCAAGTATAGAAATATTAAATAAATGTTGAAATGAATGAAATACCATAAACCACGTTTCTCGCCTTGCATTCATGATTAATCTATCAACAAAAAATGAATGAGTAAATTTAGCTACATCCTTTCATGCCTTTTTCTGCTAGCTCAACCCAACCACTTTTTATATAGTAGGAGTAACCCTTATTTTTGTAGGTGGGAGTAGTACAAGGCCATCTTTGAACAAGTAGTATGAGACCGGTTTGAATTTGATCCATAGACACTACAAATAGGAGACACCTTTCTTTCATGGATCCCCATTCATGACCTGAGGCAATAAGTCTCAACATGCAAGGACTTTTTTCCTTGTAGCTCCACTTTTTATGTTTAAATACTTTCCACATATTTGGCACATCCTCACTCATATTTAAATATATTGCAGTCTTCCATTTTTGATCCATGGATATGTGAGTTCGAGGTATTGACACATGAACCAATATATATATTTGTTTTTATTCTAACTTAGTGCTCAATTCTATAGGCATCATGTATTTCAAATCCTTCCCTATCCATTGTTTGAATCCTATCCTCACCATGTTGTACTTACCAAACTTCCAACAAAGGTATTTTTCTATGAACTTAAAGGAACTAACAATTACTTTCTAGAATATAGTCCTTCTACCATATGATTTCCTCAACTTCCATGCCCATTCTTCGAATTGCATTGGATAGATGTACTTCCTAACAATAATATCCTATCACATCCTGTTGGAGGGCCAATGAGTCGACTAGCAATGTAATTGTATGAGTCAATGGAAGTATAAATATGTAGTTGAATAAATAGTTAAGTTGGTCAATTGAGTGGCTGAGTCGAATGAGAGAGGTAGTTATGGTTGTTGTAAATACCTCCCATATGTGTAATAGTATAAATACATAAGCATATTTGATTATAACTATAAGAGAAATTATTATTACTACTTTAGCGGTTCTAATCGTTAAGAACATGTGTAAATTTCTCCTCGGAGGTCATAGGTTCAATTCCAACGGAAGATAGGGTATGTACATGTGATAAAGTTGTCGTTTGTAGATATTTGTGTGGCAATGGAAAGGTACCGACACTCTAATTATAGCTTATAGGATAAAGAGTGGGACCAATTGTATTTCATGGGTATACCTCAATGCCCAAAAATTTACTATGAAAAACTAGAAAAGATTATTACAAGGATCAATAAAGATTACTATTTGTTGGCTCTATAGTTACTTCTCATCTCTTGTACTCCTATGTGTGTGTGATTTGTATATTACTACTTGTATAAATATGTTTTATTTTTTCTCTATTGGTAACTATAATAACATGCAAATCCCTTAAATTATGATATTGGTTTTCTTGCTAGTAGTATTGATTAGTGTCACAGCCCCATAGGATGCTCGAACAAATATTGTGATCATTCATCTCTTGAGAGCATGCGACACTGTTATAGTTCCTACTTTGTTTTCTTGGCACATAAAGAATACTTCATCCATATTATCATGGATGATTTTAGGGGCTAAATTTCACTCATGGGCTAATTTTCCATGGTTTTTCCAAAAATGAGATTCGTTATTTTAAAAATGATTCGCCCAAATTTTATAGGATAAAATTATTTTACCTTAAAAATCGCCAAAATTTTATAAAAACTATATAAAATACTTAGAAATTTGAATATTTTTTAAAAAATATCGCCAAACATTTATAGTTGACATATGAAGGATTAGTAATATTCGCCAAGGTTTCTACATTTTAAAATAAATTTCCATCCTTAAAATCATCCCTGCATATTATGCCTCTTCACCTAGAGCATACCCATACTTTGTTCTAGGCTACCAATGAGTCACACTGCTACTCTAGCGCAACTCTTGCTTACTTAGACAATTTGTTATCTGCTTTAACACTTAGTCTTATTTAAGAATTCATCCATGAACCAAGAGATCATCAATGGAACAAAAAAAATATAAAAGTGGATATAGTGTGGGAGACATGAATTGTGCCTAACACCCAATGTAACACCCTGTTTCCCCCAGTCTGTAAAAATAATTATATTGGCCAAGAACTATGGCAAACTAAAAGATGTGAATGTTTGATTTGATGGACCTTTGTATAAAAGGTCAATGAATGTAAATTATATTATGAATATGTGTTGTACGACTGTTGGGGAGGGGATGTGCTAAAAGAGACCACGATGGCTAATGAGAGGTGGTGGAAGGGACCTGGAATGGTTACGTTAACTTCCACTGAACCAATTCCATACTGGTTTTTACTTGCTCAAAGACCAAAGCAACTCTCTGACCCTGGAATAAATTACCCGTCAGGATGGTAGGTGGGGAGGCTCCTTAAGAGTTAATGAGGGGATGGGGGTGAACCACCCATTCGTAGAAGCTCTCAGACCTGACCATGGACGGGGGGATTTGTTCCACACACAATCTTGCAGAAAAGGAAAGAAAGGAAGTGTGGGGAACAGGAAGAGGAACATGCGCGATAGGGATCGCAGAAGAGAACTCAGAGGAACTCTGGAAATACAGGGAGTTCTGAACAGAGGAGAAGGAGAGTAAACTTCATCCTTGACTTCCGTTGAGCTGGAAGTAGGAGACTGAATCTCAAGCATCGTGGTCTAGCTTGGGGGTGGCTAGTGGTAAATCCGTTTGGAGTCACTGGGCCTACGGTTGGGTGGAAATGAGCACCCCTCTTAGCAGTCGCATCACGCCTGGTGTTTCTGATACGTGTTTATGTCTTGTATTTTGAATTGAATATCCTAGATGCATGCTCATGTTTATACGCTCATAAATGGTTTCTGTATAGAAGTGATTGCCTTGTGTTTTGATTGGGAATAATGGATGCATGCCTATACTTATATATGACCATAATCAATTTATGTATAGAATGAATAAGTTCAGAATACGAGTCTGTTCTCTTGATAATTGTCCCATCTACTTGACTCGCGCTCTGTCCTGGGTTAATTTCCCGAAGGCACCTTTTTCCAGGAAGTTTCCTCGCATTCCAGAGCCGAAGTGAGTTCCTTGAAAACACTACCGCTATAGTAAAACACTACTGCTCACCAAGCCTAGGGATAATTACCCAAGAACCCTCTGAAGGGTCATGTGATCTGAGTCTGGAAACCTTGTACAAGAAAGAGTAGTTCTCTCAGGTTTCGAAGTCGTGGGAGGTCGAAGCTCCGAGAGGTTGAATCTTGTGATTCAAGCTCAGAAAGGACAGCGAGTCCAGTTATTGAAAGAGAATACCCCATCATTTGGTAGAAAAACGGTCAGAATCCTTTCAGAAATACCCCAGATCGGTCAAGACCGATGGATCTAAAGGAGGAGCATAGGAATTAACACCTCGACCCCTTCAGCCTTCACAAGTAGCGATGGGATCCAGGACCATAGATCCAAGGATCTGTTGGAGCTCTATTGACCGTCGATCTTAACCTTTGCATAGGCAAGAGAGTGGACTTGACAAACGTCATGAAAGTCCTGAAGTATTTGAAACCATCCATCGGCACAGGACACATGGCAGTCGGGTAGCATTCCGCTGACTCATGACTTGGAGGGGTGAAAGGGCAAGACCCCTCTTTTTCATCAGTCGTGAAATCCTAGTATATGAAACCTCAAATCAGTTTAGCGTGAATAAGTTTCGGTGTTTCGGCACTCGGGAAACCAAGGGCAAGACCCCTCGTTTTTGCCAGTCGTGAAATCCCGGTATACGAAACCCCAAATCAGCTTAGCGTGAATAAGTTCTGGTGTTTCAGCACTCGGGAAACCAAAGGGCAAGACCCCTCATTTTTTCCAGTTGCAAAATCCCAGTATACAAAACCCTGAGCCGGTTTAGTGTGAATA
>JASDQU010682103.1:87969-105012 GCA_032191745.1 Picea mariana
CAACATCAACTTTGGACAGTTCTGTGTTTCAGCATCGGTCTTGAATACTATTCTGCAGATATAGACACTTATGCACTTCTAATCAATGGTTAAGTCCAAAAGTGATGTAAAGTATTATGCAAAACAGATTAAACGTGTAGCAATGAGAAAGGACGTTGTGTACCTTGGAATGATCAGGTGGAATGATAGTATAAGTCTAAATACAGGTGATGAAGGGTATAACAATGGCAAAAAGTATGGGCAAAAAGGGTACAATATGTGGTCCTAACACTCTGCAGGCAGCCCTGCAACTAGAAGAAAACCAATATCGGAAGACCAACCCAACCATCGAAGAGATGAAGGAGGATTTGAAGAACTTAATGTTTCAGCCAAACTAGAACCAAAGTAAGGACAAACAAGAAGCCATTTGGTGTACCGCATGCAGGATGAAAGGACACCATAAGAACAAATTTCCAACATTCACGCAGTATATGGCACTGGGAATGCCAAATCCGTTACCAAAAGGAGGACTATGGTGTGAAATCTATAGGAAACAAGGTCACGACCCATATCATTGCCCAATGATGCAGAAGTACCAGATAGTCCCAAAGAGTTCATATTGAAACTTTTGTAAGTCAGTAGGCCATGATGATAAAGACTGTAGAACCATGGAGTTGATGAGAGAGAAGACATTATATGCATATAGCGTGCAGGCATAAAGGATGACTGGGCAAGATGCACCTCAGTTTAACCAGATACCAGCCCCATACAACATTGTGCAACAACATTATAATACTGCGCAACAATAATATAATACTGTGCAACCTTAGTACAATACTGCACTGTACAATCAAGTGCCTCAGTATAATGCGCTGCGAGAAGATCGAGCTGACTATAGAGGCAGAGGACGAGCAAGAGGAGGATTTGAAAGAGGTAGAGGACCAGTGGTATGTCACAATTGTCAACAACGATCACACTATGCAAGATAATGTCCACTTCCACCAGTGACTTGTATGTACTATCGCGCATCAGATCATGACACAGAAGAATGACCTATGTTATTAAGGAAGATCCAGGAAAAGATGAATGAAAACAATTAGAATGTTCAATGGATTTTAGAAGAATCAAGGGATGAAGGATGAAACATCAACATAGTTATGTGCGAGGGAGCTAATATAATAAATGATGCATTCCGACAAGAACCAGTACAACACCAATGGGTGAAGAAGAATGTCGAACCAAGGAAGTTGTTCAATGCGTAGAATGAGAAGGAGATATTTAAGAAATCCAGACAAGAATTTCTGAATCAAGACACTACGTTGACTTCAACTGCATAGCATAGAAAGGATGTACCAGAGTATGAGATGCCTCCATCATTGGATCATACCAAATAAATTCATCCCCTAGGACAAGTAAGTACAATCAAAGGCTTTTTAAAATCATATGTAAACCTATTGAATGATCCATCCTCTATCAAAATATTTCAAAATATGTTAGAAAGATGTAACATAGAGACAGAAGGAAAACTAGAACAAAAAACAGTCAATCACTTACATACAAGGAGAAGAACAAGTAGGGAGTTCAGGCTAAACTCCAACATCAGAGATTTCAACATGGGATATATCATACTAGATCTAGGATCTGAAGTCAATGTACTACCCAAGAAGACATGGCAATGTATGAGAGAGCCCACATTAGGATATTCACCCATTCAGCTGAAACTAGCAAACCAACGTAGAGTTCTGCCAATTGGAAGATTGAAAGGAGTGACATTAGATCTTTATGGAGTGTGCACTAAAGATGACTTCGAAGTGATTGAAATAGTGGATGACACAACACCATATCCAACATTTCTTGGCTTGGATTGGGCATTTGATAACCAGGCCATAATCAACTTAAAAACACGAAAAATGACATTTGAGTCAGGAGAATATAGGGTCATTGCACCATTAGACCCATCAGAAGGGGAGAGGTTTGTAGATCCTACTTGCTTGGACTTGGAAGAAATTAGCCAGTTGTATAGAAAAACTGTGTGAGATGAGGATTACATGAACCCAACTACAGATGGGATACTTAGTGGGTGGAGCATTACTTCATGTGTGTCAGACTCAGATACAGGTTTAGAAAACTGGCAAGAGAGGCTACACAAAGTTTCCACAAGAAGATGCAAAAGAATATACCAAACAGTAAGATGGGTAGGTACAGATATAAGGGAACCACCTAGTTTCCACGGGGTAAATGATCTAGAAGAATTCTTGATACATTACGAAGATGAAGTGTTAGAAAACCATAGACTCTCAGCACTCGATATAGCACTCAAGGCCACATCTGCAAGATGGTGGGGCGCACACAAAGAAACAATCAAGGATTGGTACCAATCTAAGCAGTTACTATGCATAAGGTTTGGCACAGAACAAAGAAGCAACTAGCAGTAAAAGTACGATGGACAGGGGGAACCAAAGAAACACTTGGAGAAGTGCAGAGCGTTGTGCAAAATGACACCCCCAGAAGAATGGTCTCATCATTTCGTACACACATTAGAGGGCATACCAACAAACTGGTATATGAACCAAGAAGTGTGTAGAGGAACTACGAGTTGGACAGTACTACAACAGAAATTTACAATCACTTTCTCATTCAAGCATGAGAACCCCAACATAGATGTAGCACTTAAGCACATAAGAGGGGTGATATTCATTCAGAAACCATAAGTCAAACTCATAACAGAGGAACACCAACGGAATAGACAGACAGTGAAAGAATTGTTGTCATTCTACCATGTGCAAGAAGAAGTATTAGAGGAAGACGACCCACGCGATATTCATATCGAGGAAGCAGAGGGAAAAAGAGAAGTGGAAGGTCCACCTCTAGAATCAAAAGTAATCATTGTGCCAATCAAGGTGAAGAAAGTCAACATTGGGACAGTTAAGAATCCCAAAATGACCAACATAGGAGACTACTGGGATTAGCAGACAGTGGAAAGCATAACCGAGTTACTGCGCGAGTACAACGACCTATTCCCCACAATGTTTACATAAATGAAGGACATAGCAGGAGAACTAGGATAAATGAAGATACCACTCATAGATGAGGAAAGATCGATCAAACATCGAGCATACAAACTAAATCCGATATATAAGAAAAATGTCAAAGCTGAGATCGATAGAATGCTCGAAGCTGGAATCATAGAACCTATGGAAGAATCAGAATGGATAAGCCTGATGGTAGTTCAAGAGAAAATACAAGACGGGATAAGAATATGCGTCAACTTGAGGAAGTTTAAGAATGCATTCCTACCTCACCCATTCCCTACACCCTTCATGGATGAGGTTTTGGAGAACATAGGAGGACACAAAGTTTATTCATTCACTAACGGATTTTTAGGATACCATCAGATCAAGATAGCACCAGAAGACAAATACAAGAGCATTTTTTCTATGGAATGGAGATTCTACCAGTGCACAGTCATGCCATTTGGACTGAAGAATGCATCGACAATATTCTTCAGAGTAGTCATAGTTGCATTTAAGGAATTTATCCACTAGTTTCTAGAAGTATACTTGGACGATTGGACAATCTATAGTCTATTGAAAGACCATGTAGAGGTCTTGCGAATGATGTTGGGAATATGCAGGTAGTGCCAGATATCATTAAACATCAAGAAGTGGATCTTCAAAACATAGTTTGGGAGACTATTTGGCCATGTAGTATGGACGTAAGGTTTACTAGTATATCCTGCCAAAATTGCAGTAATCGTTAACCTACCACCACCAAAAATAGTTTGACAACTAAGAGTGACATTGGGACACACATGATACTACAATTTTTTTATCAAAGGGTATGCATAGATCACCATGTCAATGGAGAAACTGTTAAGAAAAGATACAAAGTTTCAGTTGAATGAGGATTGTCAACACGGTCTAGATACATTGAAATAAAATATGGTAACAATGATAATACTAGTATTCCCAGACTGGGAGAAGACATTTCACGTACATGTAGATGCATCAACCATAGCACTTGGAGCTATTTTGGCACATCCAAGAGTAGGAGAATTGGATCATCCGATAACATTTGCAAGCAAAAAACTGTCAGAATCAGAGCATAACTATAACACTACAGAGAGGGAAGGCCTAGCTATGGTCTACGCACTGCAGAAGTTCAAACATTACTTACTAGGAAAACATTTTAAGATGTTCATAGATCATTCAACCTTTAAGTACTTGGTCAACAAGTCAGTGTTGGGGGGGATAATATGTCGATGGTTACTACTATTTCAAGAATTTTATTTTGAAGTAATAGTCAAGCCAAGGAAGCTGAACGCAGGACCTGACCACCTGTCAAGGGTCATGAATGGAGACGAACTTACAAATTTAGAGGACAACTTTCCAAACACATAGTTATTTTTAGTCCAGATCATTGATGAATACTTCATAGACATAATCCAGTACTTGAGTATAGGAACTGCACCACAAGAATGCAACACCGCGCAGAAGAAAAACCTGGTAGTCCGGGCAACAGATTATCAGTTGATTGCAGGACACTTATACAAAATGGGTGTAGATAACATCTTGCAAAGGTATGTGATAGAACATGAAAGACCAAGGATTTTAGCAGAATCTCATGAGGGAATAGTAGGAGGACATTATGCAGGAAAATATACCGCATAGAAGGTATTGCGTGTAATACTATGGTGGCCAACCATTCACAGAGACTTGAAAGAGTACTGCCATAAATGTGATGTATGTTAGAGGGTTGGTAAACTGAATAGAAGGGATGAGATGCCCCCATGAACACTGGTAACATTTTAGGTATTCGAAAAATGGGCAATATATTTTGTGGGACCAATTAACCCACCAACAAAGAGGACAGGAGAAAGGTACATTATCACCGCGACAGAATACCTGACAAGATGGCCAGAAGCAACAACAGTCAAAGATTGCAGTGAAAAAGCATCAACACACTTCCTATTTAAGCAAGTGATCACTAGATTTGGTTGCCCAAGGATTTTGATGAGCAACCAAGGCACTCACTTCATTAAAAAAACTATTAAGGCTATGACTGAGGAATTTGAAGTCCATCACCAAAAGAGTACACCATATCATCCACAAGATAATGGAATCGTAGAAGCCTGTAACAAAATCCTAGAGAATGCACTGACGAAGATCTGTAATGTTAATAGGGATAATTGCGACCTAAAAATACCAGCATTATTGTGGGAATACAGGACCAGATGCAAGAAGTTGAGAGGACACACTCCATTTAGATTGGTATATGGACAAGAAGTAGTGGTTCCATTAGAATTTTTGGTACATAGTCTGCGTGTAGCAACAATTACAAACATGACAGAATGAGGCACAATACAGGATAGGCTGAGTCAACTGATGATCATGGAGGAAGAGATGATCCTAGTAGGGTTCCACCAAGAAGTTCAAAAAGCAAGGGACAAAGCTTGGTATGATAGACATATCAAGAGGAAAACTTTCAATGAAGGATATTTAGTGTTGATGTATGACAGTAAATCCATTCAGCATCTGGGAAAACTCATAATGCACTTGTTAGGACCATATGAAGTAAAAAATGTCACAGATGGGGGAGTTGTACAGTTGAAGGACTTAGGAGGTGGATAACTTAGAGGGATGATCAATGGGATTCGACTGAAGCTATACAAGGATAGCCAACCACCCGTAACTTAAAATTCATCGCACAGTAAAAAAAAAACGGGATATCAAAAGGTACCAAACAGGATATCAAAAGGTACCAACAAGAGGCATAGTGCACCAAAAGGAGAAGGAGCACGTACACTCAACAATATGAGCCCAATGGAGACAAGGCCAATAGTCAGTTCAAAATAAAAACAAGCGGGAAAGGTGGATACAGAAAAAGAAGTGCCAATTGATGGAGGCTAGCGGAATTGAATGTCGAAAATGACTGATGGGATGCCGTATTAATCACACCAACTGGTGATGGTAAGGGAAATCAATGGAAAGTATGAAGGAACTGGGATTTCAGTTAAAGCATAAAAGAGGAAACGTCTCTAACAATATTCACACGATGCCAATACAAAGCAGGGATGTGGGAGCAGAAAGGTTATTGCGAAATTGGAAAAGGAATAGAGTGAGAGAGCATATGAAGCGGAGAGTGGAGGTTGTAGAGGCTACTAAGCTCGATGAACAAATTTTTTTTACCAACATGGAACCACCTAAATAGGGAGAACTGAGCTAGACTACCAGACGGTATTAAAGTAGTACCAGAGCACAATCACAACCACAAGGAAGCAAAAAACAACCATCTTAGCTGCCAGAAGTTGTCAATGTGGACAAAGTCCCATTGTCGGATACAACACTAGGAAACCCCAGACCCATTGAGGAAGAAACCCAACAGAAAACACTAGCGGGAATAGACATTGATATGCCAGAAGAGAGGCAGGGCCGACAAAATGAGGATGCAGGCAGCCAAGTGAAACCTAAAAACCCTATGGAAGCCTTGAAAGTCAATGGGATGACTCCAAACTAGGAAGAAACAATTGTGCCAGAAGAATCATAGACAACAAAATCAAAACAACCACATGAGGGGAAGATGTCACTTCCCGAAGAGAGAAGTATGTCAAAGAATGAACAATGGAGGCTGGAACCTCGAGTCATCCACCACCATGAAAGGACAAGAAAACGGTACCTAGGTCACCGCTCAGACAAACCACTGCAACAATTATTTTTCTGCGCATTTCGGAAGGGGTATGTGTATCCACAAATTTGTTAGGATATGTAGAGAAATTGAGGTACTCAGACCATGATATAATAAACACGAATAAGTTCCTAGAGTTTGCTAAGAAAGTCTACCTATAAACTGTGGGTATAGGGCCCTTTGGGGAACCAATCCATCAACCACTCCAGTGGGCAACAGGGTTGGAAAAAATTGGGATTTTAGGTCTGTTGGACCTACCACACTTTGGGAGAGGCCAATATGCAAACATCTGCATCAAGCAACTGATGTCAGTCACAGATGGCGGATATCTATGGCTGGGACAACTTGTTTCAATAGACGTAGAGATCATCACACACATCATAGGGCTTCCATCATGGGGCATGGAACTCGCACAATTCCTCGAGGACAAAACAAAAGAGAAAGTACTCGCTGAGGAGATGAAGAGTAAATACAACACCGCAAGGAGGTTGTGCGAAATCATTGTCAAGTGTATTAGTGACGTCGCGACAAGAATGGCCACAAAAATTATGGCATGCAAGTTGCTCAAAAAATACTGCAAGGAGGAAGTCCCAGTCAAGGTTTTCATAGCTACAGTGTAGTGTGCCGAGGGAACCACAGACAACTAGGCCACTTACTTGTTGAATCTGTTCCTAGACGACTGCAAGGATGCGCATGATCTAGGGACATACTTTCATTATTCATGGCTACTCATCCTGATATCCATTATGGGATTGAAGGAGCTGAAGTACTCATTTTTTCCACTAGACCCAAACCCTGCCACGGAGCATGATACTTATCTCTTCGAGCCACTTCGAAATCCAAGAATAGGAAAGCAAATGTAGCTATATTCGAAGGATATCTTCGCGACCTACAGAACACCATCACAAACACTTGGAGGGTAACTCAAGGAGAAGACCTCTCAGGCCCAAACACAAGAAACAGAGCTTATGGAGAAGTTCCAAGTGATCACAAGGAATATCAACGAAGCACACAGGGGTTAGGTGGCTCGGGATGAGCCACATGTCAGTGTTGGGGGCCTGTTGGCAGCATGCCAAATAAAAAAGAAAGGTTATTTTGGGAAGAAAGGCATGCATGAGGAAAGTGACAATTGGAAGGAAGAGAAACACACACGCATGCAAGGAAGACATAACAACGTTAGGGTTAGGGTTTTTGTAATACATGGTAATGATTGATATATAGAGATACCTGGGAATTAGTTGAGAGAGGAAAAATAACACTATGGATAGAGAGAGAAGAAGAGATAGAGGGTTTTTTAGGAAGAGTCCCGTTTTGATAACTAGATGTAACACTTCTGTCATACAACCCAATTTTGTAATTTGTTGAGATGTAGAGGGTCATGAGGGTATATCTCAAGGGTTAGATCATAGGCCGAGGATCTTGGTGTGATCTAGTCTGCCTCATAATAGATCTTGACTCAACTGAGGATGAGTTGTAAGGCACGTAGTGTTGTAGCTTTGGAACTGCCATAATAGAAGAGCTTGAGAGCCAGATCTTTGTGGATGTGGCCCAGGAGGGGGTGAACCATGGTAAAACCTTTGTTATGTGATTGAATGCTTGTGTCTCTTTTACTACTTATAAATAGATTCTAGTATGATGAATGAATGAGCTAATGAGTTGATTACATTACATGCATGCATAATCGGTAATGATNGCATGCATAATCGGTAATGACAGTATAATGTGTTAATACGTTAGATAGAAATCTCAGTGCACACTTCTCATATCCCCACTCAATCCTGGACTGAAAACCCCTGAGTATTACAGTCACCCATTAAGATTATCTCGGGTGAGACTGCGTAGTGCACTTTGTGTGTCACGTTGCCTTCTAGTTTACCAGGAGGGCCGATAGTTTTAGAGGCTTTGTTGGAACCCCAGTACTTGGACCTGGGTCAATCATGTTAAAGGCATAATGAAAATAATTAAAGCAACATTGTTCCATCTGATGTCACTTTCTTGAATGCTTTCTTCTCTTGTCAATGTAGTGAGAATCTCAAAATCAATAATCTCTACAAGTTTGCATGCTTAATAAAATGCTTATTTTCTCATTCTATAATAACTTTGAATTGATGCTCAACTAAAATGGTACAATATATGTGTGCTCTATATCGTCGGTTGGAACGCTCAATCAAAACACTTAGTGGAATCTCTATACTCTGTCCAAAATCTCTATCTACTCGGTTGCTCATGGGTGCTCTCACTAGATGCTCTATAAATTCTTCAAACTTTGTTAAAATAATCTCAAGACAATGTGTTGGAATCTACATTTTACATTACGTAATGGATGAATCTTACTTGAGTACGACTCTATTGTTAATATGAATCTCCAAATCTTTATCTCTTACTAATATTTAATAGTTTTCTATAAACCTCCTTTTATTCCCATGGTGAGATTTTATCCACTTACTAAAATGTTGTCAATTGTATTTTGGATTTCAATTTTGTTGATTAGAAACTAAATTCTACTATTAAATGTCGACTTACATTATTTTCATTTTATTGATGACTAAGTTGACTCAACCGACAACATACTCGTTTTTTTTTCCGACTAAAAAAACTCACTAGACTTAATTCCTTCATGTATATCTTGCCATTCTCATGACTCCATGGATTCTCATCACCCTTAATGTGACCCCTTACATCTTATTGCTCGATATATACTTCACACCATGCCCCCAAATAAATTCAATTTTAAAATTTAACCCTACAGGATGTGACGGATTATTATATGAAGACTTCCATTTCTTGATTCTCAGTGATCATCTTTCCTGCCCAATTTGGTCTGTGGTGTGAGTACGCACGTTCGAGCTAATATCTCAAGGCCTTACAATTAGGAAAGAGCAAATTTTATAGTAGATGCACACATGCATATATCGTAAGAGAGAAAGAGATAAATGATTGGTGGGAAAGAAAATTCAAAGACTATCTAAATAACTAGGCAAGAAGGAATTGACTAACCTTTGCATAGGCTAAGGCATGATTTTTAGCAAAAACCTGGGAGAAGTTCTCCAGAGATAAATAAATTGATCGATATATATGTCAACACTTAATCACATAATATCACAAATAGTTGTTGAAAATACTCAATAGAGGTAGACTCATACTTGTAAAAGTGGTGTGAGAATATTACTAATGAATTCTGTGAATGCCAACAATTGAAGAGAGAACATCCTTAGATGACGTGAAGAGGAGATTCTTCAAAAAAACATGATTGTTTCTTCTACCTATTGCAAAATTTACCACACAAGTTTCTCAATGCTTTCTCATTGACAACAGAGTCAGTCATATTATAAAATCAAGACCTCCCCTTAGAACACCTTCGACAATCGACTAGAAAAAGAAGCAAGCAAAGTGGGAGTACTTCCCATGGAAGTGTTAAAATGAATGTTGAGTCTTCCCTGATCAACCTATAGTATAATAAAGGATATCGATGGGGGGATAACTACTCATGATATGTCTCTATAGGAAGAAACTCTAGTTGACTCATAGTGAAGAAAGAAAAACAAGACCAACAAAAGAAGTAAGTATGTTCAGGTACGAAGAAAATTGAAAGAGGAAAAACACAATAGAGAAGATTCATGGAAATTGATTGAGAGGGTGAGAGGAAGGAACTCTAATGGTTCTTGAGCCTGCAGATTTGGTAGAGAATTGAGTTTATAGGATACTAACCCTACCCGAGTCTATTCAAGGAGATAGACCGAGTGTGGAAAACAAAGTAACTACGAAAATTCCTAAGAGTGCAGATCCAATAGAGTATCATTTCGAGAGATGCTAACTCTATAACTATGAAGGTTTGTAGGCCAAATAGATGTGGAAGTGGAAGCATCCATGATGGTTCCTATTTTGAATGAAATTATACAAAGTGTAGAGACTAGCATGGGATCCTTACAACTATCAAATACATTTGAATATATGGAGTTTGATGAATTAGGACCCATGATAGCTAGAATATCAAACTCAAGAATACAAATCCTGAGTATAAATGAAATAATCCAACAACATTTTCACTTAAAAGTTGGTTTGACCTCAATATGGAGTTGACTATATGAAAATTGTCAAGCCACAGATAGAATATTTATCCAGATGTCTCAAATGAATGATTACTTCTTAAGTATTGTCCCAGGGAAGGATAGAATGACCTATTAATCCATGTTGGGAGTCTCATGGGAGTTCCCACCACCAAATTTAATTATTGAAGAAAACCAAATTCCTTCGAATAACAATCGTGTCAGTTTATTTACTTCATTTAGTGGAGAAACAAGACCACAAACAAACAATGTGGTAGAATATAAAGACTAGGATGTTAGACCGAAGTCCAAGAAATCTAAGATGAGAATGATGAGGAAAGTGATCAAGAATAAAGTAGTAAATACTCTCGTGAAAACCCATGAAGACCCTAGTTCATCTATGAAAGAATATGACAGACATCATATATCATATATCATTGATGATGTAAAGAAAATGGCACAATTTGCTAGAGTCCTATGGAGGAGAGAATTAATGTGGTTCATGAACTTTATATAAAACCATAGTAAAAATAAGGATGAGATAAAGAAAGGATTCTTGTCATTCTTAAAAAACCAACATGTAAAACATCTTGTAGCCCAGGAGCTTGAGGAAATAAAACAAATTTTGAATGAGTTGGTTTGGAGATTATGATTTAAGGATTTTTTCAGCTAGATTTCTTATGTTATACGCAAAGAGATTATAATACAATAGTTTGTGGTTAGTTTAATACAAAAAATTAGATCACCATTAAGAATGCACGAAATGAAAACTTATGGAGAAGTATTAAACAAACCTTAGCAAATTGAAACCAACAAAGACCGGGTAATTTCGTTGACAAAAATAAATATTGGAGGAGAAATTAGAAAAAATGTAGAAGCCAATACAAGATCTCGCAAAGTAGTCAATGAGAATAGATATATGGTGTACTACATGTATGAGTGACTAGTATTCCTCAAAATATTAGAAAGATTGAGGCTAGTTCTGCTATTGTGAAATTTGCAAGTTGGTGATTAATCATAGTATGAAATATTACCCCCATAGTTTGAGAAATACTAACAAAAGGTGGTGTGTTATATGTGAAGATAACACTCACACTACAATAAAGTCAAGATAATGGAAAAAATAAGACTAATTATTAGACAATGCATCATAGATAATAGGACAAAGAGAGGATAATCCTTAAAGGAAATGGGGGTAGAAGCATCATACCTTTTGTCCCCATGGAAGGAAAACCTTGGTTAGAAACATGGGATGACCAAGATAACATTATCAAATTATATCAAGTATTACAACGATGAACACATTGAACCTAATGTTGGAGGGGATTTGCATCTAGGAATACCCATGTCTATGGGATAGAACTCCAATATAGATATTTATGAATGGAAGATGGAGATGCATGAATTAAGAGAAAGGGATTGTTGGAGTATTGAGGATATCCCTTAGTATCAAGACTTGGATTAGTAAGGGCCATACCATCTATTTTTGAGAAGAGGATTATAATGTATCATAGTCTAGTCCCTGTAGAGATGGATTTTCTGAAATCCCCCCCAGTAAGATTTAAATATAAAGATTGTAGGAGACATAAGGTTAGAATACTCGTTGGTGGAGTACCCATGGTTATTGGCTATAGATTTAGACCACAACTTCTACATAATTTATTTAGAGATTTGGAGGGAGAAAATTGATAGCATCTACACCAATAACAAAGTTTAGACTTGGCCTCTCGCCTGGAAGGCACATCCATGATTGTTAAAATGAGTGGAAAAAATTGAATACCATGATGAAAGGGTATGGCCACATATGTTTCCAAATACATTAGAATATATACCATATAATGGTGGAAGGTATACGAAGCAAAAGAAGAGACTTGTAATTGGAAAAACTTGTAAGAAATTTTAATAGAGGATTCTCCTTTTGTCATACAAAAGAATGCTTAAAAATAGTAGTTAAGGAGATGAGAGACTTCATTGAAAACTTGAGTAACATTAGCTCAAAGGAAAAAAAGCATGTAGAAAGTCGACATAGGGTGTCGATTTTGACTTGCAACATAATTAAAATTTAAAAAAGAAGAAGGAAATATTATAGTAAGGAGAATTGAAATGAAAAATTAAAATTTCACTGGTAAGACTATCAGATGGAAGATGAATCATCCAAAGGTTAATAATCTAGTAACATTTGCATCTAAATTAAATAAAGAAAAATACCCACACATAAGAGGATGACAAGATCAACATCTCAACTACATACAATGAGATCAAAGAAAGGGAAAGAAAGATAAACGATTCCAAAACAATTGTTGATGGACACAAAGATCCAATTCAAAGAAGTTGATATATCAAATTATGTGAAACTAAATACAGAAAAGATTGGATATTATTGGTCCAATAAACAAACGAGAGAGATAGTGGACTAACTCAAAGAATACAAAGATGTATTTATAAGATATTATAAGGACTTGAAGGGATTGGTTGGGGAGATGGGAGAAATGAAGATCAACCTAATCACAGATACAAATCTTGTGAAAAAATAGGCCATACATATTTTCACATAAGTACAAAGAGATTGTCCACAAAGAAATTGAAAGTATGCATGTAGTAAGGATACTATACCTCATAGACAAAGTTGAATAGGATAGCAATATGGTGGAAAAACCAAAGAAATAAGATGTCAAAAGACTAAGGATTTTTGTTGATTTTAGAGGTCTCAAAACCTCACCACAATGGACTTTGCATCATCCATTATTACACCCTTTTCTTATGGTGTCTTTGGTGGGTTAATTTTCTATTCCATACTCTAGCTCAGACACTCCACATATCCTATTTTACTTTATCTATTTAATAGACCTTTGACGTCACAATCTAAGGAACTATGCTTTGTAATTCATATATGAGGGGTTCGATAATTTCATCCATTCTTTTCTGATACTTTTTTCTTTATGCACTTTGTGTGTATCATTTGATGTCACTTTCTTGAATGCTTTCTTCTCTTCTCAATGTAGTGAGAATCTCAAAATCAATAATTTCTACAAGGTTGCATGCTCAATCAAATGCCTAGTTGCTCATACTATAATAACTTTGAATCGATCAACTACAATGCTACAATATATGTCTGCTCTATATCGCTGATTGGAATGCTCAATCAAAACTCTTAGTGGAATTTCTATACTCTGTCCAAGATATCTCTTTACTCAGTTTCTCATGGGTGCTCTCACTAGATGCTCTGTAAATTCTTCAAACTTTACTGCATATTCGACCACGCTCGCAAAATATCCACGGTGGCTGTAGAATCAATGACTCCACTACTCTATGCCATCATCAATCCAGTTCCCATCACCGTTAACCTCAATCCACTGCCTTGTTGATGGTTTAAACAGATAAGAGATGTGTGTATCGGTGATGTCCATCGTGCTTAAAAAAATATGGTGACGCCACTGTGACACCAAAAATATGGTGACGCAAGTGGTATTAGAGTTCTTTTATGAGCCATCATGCCTCAGAATTTTAAGATCATTTTTTTTATGCTAAGGATGTATTTAGGGGTATTTAAATAAAATAAAGATATATTATTCAGTGGGTAAAAATGTGGTTGGGGAAGAATATGGTTGAGTGCAAGATAATGATAATATGTCATGACGAGTTAGTGGCAATTCAAAACTTGAAATTGAATTAGCTTTCCGAATATACAATTTTTGTTCATAGACAGTGTGAATAACTAGGTCAAATTGGATTTTTTCTAATAGTGGTATCTTATTTTTCCAACAAAATATAAGGTATATGTTTTCATTTGTGCAAGTTTTGTGTCTTAATGATGAATTTTCATTCCAAAAAATTGTATACTTGTAGAGAACCCATTTTTGTCATGCCGTGTATTTTTTGGAAATTTTTAATATTAATTTTATATTTTTTTAAAATTACCAAAGTCAACATATGTCTGAAATTACAACATGTTTTGTTCGTGCGGGATAAAAGGGTCTTAACATGATGAAAACAATTTTTTTTTACATTGTAGGTATCGGTCTCCTCTACTGTCGCATATAACACATTCGAGAAATGGTTAAGCTGAGACAAATTTATAGCAGAAATAAGAGAGGTATGTATTCTAGGATTTTGATGTATGTGAAGACAAAAATAGAATAAAAATAGTAAACAATAATAGTTTAAAAAAAATAATATATTTGAAATCTGCATAGCTGACTCGATCTATGTCTATAATTTCATCAACAAATGAATTGTTTAGCCTATAGAAAAATAACGTCAGATATATAGAGGGGTATTCACAAAAATGGAGGTTTTTATGAATTTGTAGACCAAACCACTAGGTTTGTCATCCTGAACCTAAATCCAAGCCGACCAAGTCAGCATACACCTTGTCAATCCCACCCAAAAAATTTGAATTCATACAAACACTCATGCACTCTAGGAATGTGTGTGCGCTCCTGAAAAGCATTTCCTTTATTTTCTATCTTTGTCCTCCCTCTCCTACATCTACCCCCCCCTCTGTATCTCACTCTCACTCTCCCTCTGTACCCCCCTTGTCTATCTCCCTCTCTCTCCCTCATACTCCTATACATGGTAAGACCTAGACATGGCAAGATTTAAATATCACAAGGCATGCAAAGACCTAAAGGTAGACCTTACCTTGACATGCCTCAGACTCTCTCTCTCTCTCACACTCTCTCTCTGTCTCTCTCTCTCTTCCCCTTTGTCCCTCACTCCCCTCTCTCTTTCACATATATTCCACCCTTTCTCTCTCTCCTTATTTTTAGTCTCAGTCTCTCTCTCTCTGCCACTCTTTCTCTCTCTATTCCCCCTCTCTGTCTCCCTATCATCTCACTTTCTATGCCTACCATATCATCTCCTTGACCTCTATTTCAATGTCATGGATAACCCTTTGGTTTTCGAGGACCTATGTCTACATCAAATAAATAACCATTAATACATGATACCATATAAAAATATTTATGTTTTTGTTTTCCTCTATCAAATTGAAAAAACACAAAAATATGAAATATATAAAATCAATGCCCATCGATATTTCCAAAGGAGGATCTTGGTGGCAATGGCATATCCCAGTCCCCTTGGTAGTCTATCCCCTAATAAGGGTAGTCATCGATCGTGATGATCTATCATCGCCACTAGTGGAAGAACTCATCATTGTAGGGGGTTGGTACCCTACCACCTCCTAGCTGCCACATCACCTCAGTCCAGTGTGACATGGTTGGATCATGTAGATCATGTGGAGTAAACTCTACTCTCGGGCTCAAAGTAAGAACTCTCTCAAAGAAAAAACTACAGAGTATCGATGCGAACCTGAAGTTCCTCATCCTATCGAGTTTCTAGTTCATCAATTGGATCTTCATGTTAGCCAGTAGTGAGGTGCACCAATCGTAAACTATGGGTCTCAAACAATCCACAGCATAGAACATGAGCGACCTTGACACCTGATGTAGTGAAGTCAATCATGATATTTGTGTGAGTAATAGGATGACGATATTCAGACTCAGGTTCTTAATCGCCCTAATAGGGAGTTGGCTCCCCACTTTCTTTGTACTTGCAATGCAGTAAGTGGTGATGTACTCCTCCATAGTTCTCCCACATCCAACCCCTCAGGCTTTGAGATTCACCACCTCGCCTCGGCGAGACAATCTTTGTTATATTTTTAATTAAAATAAAGTACCAAGGCAAGTGTTTCTCTTCCCTAGGCACCTAAGGGGGAGAAAGTGTCGAATGTGGGTCCTAGTCATTTAATTTGTGAGATGCAAATTAAAAGGTGACTTTATGATTAAAGTGAGGGTGAGTGAAGAGACACCAAATATCAGCCACCCATTTGATCTAATCTCAACTGTTAGATTAGAAAACCCCTCACCTTCCCTCATGAGGTCGACTTGGGCAAGAAGGCGCACCCATTCTTGGGAAGTTGAAGCATTTTTGTTGAGAGAACAAGAGGAGTTCAAGCATTCTTGTTGAGAGAACAAGAGAGAGCAAGAGAGAGGTCGAGCTGAAGAAAAGAGACAACAGCTGCAATTTCTGGGAGTATTGGCATGCATTCCAAGGCTGCCGAATAGCATTTAGTGGCACGGAAATTGAGTCTTAGTAGAGTTTTGGCATGAATTTCGAGACAGTCCATACAACATTAATTGTTGGGACAGTCGTACAGTTGTACGGATTTCTGGTTCAGAAATCGAGGAGCAAAGCTACAGGAATGTCCAGATAAGTTTGTGTAAATATCTGAAGATGAATATGCTGTAAAAGAATTTCTCAAAATCTCATAAATAATACAAAGCCCTCTCTCACTGGTTTTCCCCTTGTGGGTTTTTCCAGGGTCGAAGTT
>JASDQU010682103.1:106862-118462 GCA_032191745.1 Picea mariana
AGAACTTCAGTTCACTTCAGCAAGTATAGATAGAATGATTTCTTTACTACAACACTAAGTGCTTTTGGAATTGAGCATATACAGTGCGTGGCTATCTTTGAAACAAAAGACTTCCCTGGGTTGATAATTTATGTTTCACTTGGTTGTTTGAAATTAATTAAGCAATTATAGTGACATTCTACATGCCTTTTTTCCTTTGAGCTAATGTTATTCAAATTTTCAATGAAGTATGTCATTTCCTTAACTACTATTTTTAAGCATTCTTTTGTATGACAAAAGGAGAATCCTCTATTAAAATTTCTTTCAAGTTTTTCCAATTACAAGTCTCTCATTTTTCTTCATCTACCTTCCACCATTATATGGTAGATATTATAATGTATTTGTAAACATATGTGGCTATACCATTTCATCATGACATTCAATTGGTTTCCACTCATTTTCACAATCATGGATGTTCTTTCCAGGCGAGAAGCCAAGTATGAACTTTTTTATTGGTGTAGCTTCTCTCAATTTTCTCCCTCCAAATCTCTAAATAAAGTATGTGGAAGCTACTATCCAAATATATAGTCAATGACCATGGGTACTCCACCAACGAGTAGCCTAACCTTTTGTCTCATAAATTGTTGATATTTAAATCTTAATGGGGGGAAGTTAGGAAAATCTATCTCTACAGGGACTAGACTATGATACATTCTAATCCTCTTCTCAAAATAGATGGTGTGATCCTTACTGATGCAAGTGTTGATACTATACATAGGGATATCCTCAATACTCCAAAAATACCTTGCTCTTAATTCATACGTCTCTATCTTCCATTCATAAATCTCTATATTGGAGATCCATCCCATAGACATGGGTATTCCTAGATGCAACTCTCCTCTGACATTAGGTTCATTGTGATCATCCTTTCCTTGTCATAATTGGTATAATTTGCTAATGTTAGGTTGATCATCCCATGGTTCTAACCAAGGTTTTCCTTCCTGGGGACTAAAGGTGTGTTTTTCCTCTTTCAATTTTCTTCGTACCTTAACATACTTACTTCTTTTGTTGGTATTGTTTTTCTTTCTTCACTATGAGTCAACTAGAGTTTCTTCCTCTAGATACATCTCATGAGTAGTTATTCCCCCATCGCTAGCCTTGATTCTACTCTAGGTTGATGAGGAAAGACACACCATTCATTTTAACACTTCCATGGGAAGTACTCTCACTCTACTTACTTCTTTTTGTAGTTGGTGTTTGAAGGTGTTCTAAGGGGTGGTCTTGATTTTATAATATGACTGACACCTTTGTCAATGAGAAAGCATTGAGAAACTTGTGTGGTAAATTTTGCAATAGGTAGAAGAAACAATCATGTGCTTGTGAAGAAACTCCTCTTCACATCATCCAAGGATGTTCTCTCTTCAATTGTTGTCGTTCACAAAATTCATTAGTAATATTCTCACACCACATTACAAGTTTGAGTCTATCTATATTGAGTATTTTCGACAATGATTTGTGATCTTATGTGGTTAAGTGTTGACATATATCGCTATCAATTTATTTATCTCTAATAGTACTAACTCTAAGAACTTCTCCTAGGTTTTTGAAAAAAAACATTTCTTAGCCTATGCAAGGGTTAGTCAATTCCTTCTTGCCTAGTTATGTAGATAGTCTTTGAATTTTCTTTCCCACCAATCATTTATCTCTTTCTCTCTTAGGATATATGCATGTATGCATCTACTATAAAATTTGTTCGTTCCTAATTGTAAGGCCTTGGGAACTTATCTCGGATGCATGCACTTACACCACAAACTGAATTGGGTAGGCAAGATGATCGTTGAGAATGAAGAAACAAAATTATTCACATAGAGGAGACTTTGGGTTCCTTGGGCACACAAAATTCCAAGGGATGATTCCAACAAAGATACCTTGAAATGAAAGTTATATTCCATGCTATTTAGAAAATATTTGAGGGTGACACTTGGGTGCTCCATCGGTGAAGGGAAAATATACTAAGGCATGTGGGGTGCACTTAGGAAAGTAATCCCAACTCCCCTAAGGGGTGCACACAACTAATATGGTGAGTCAGTTCAATGGATTGGGTGCGTTGGAATGAGGGGCACTCCAAGGATGGGTGTGTCAGTCCCAAGGGGCATGGTGATTGAGAGTGCATGGGTTCGTTGGGTGACCAGGTCCATGAAGGGGTGCAATGATTTGTTGGGGCATCGGTTCACGAAGGGGTGTGACACCCCAAAATGAAGAAATGGTCCACATGGTGACCTTTGTAGAGCCTATAAGAGAACAAGGGAACAAAACCAAAAGAGACAAGTTTGGAAAGAACTTGGAGAATAAGAGCTCTACAATACTGAGGAAAACGATGAGAAGGATCTCTCTCAAGGAGCTAAGTCGCTCCACTTTGGGAAGACTTGTGTTGCCTTGAGAAGGAGAGTTTGATGGATAGAACATGGTGAAATTATTAGAGGAATTTTTTGGCTAAGTATGGAAACATAGGTCTATAGAGGCATGTGTGGGAGATAGAGCCAAAATATGTAAAGTCTATGGAAACAAAGAGGCATAGTTTTCTATTGGAGGAAAGTATGTGATTGGAGGCACATCTGAGGTGCACCACAGGTGGCAGCAAAGACAACTGCAACAAAGATTCTTGTGGTGATGGATCTGTTCATGAGTGTCTCGGTGAGGTGAGGCAAGTTGTTTGACTATGCTCTATTGTAAACTGTGCCGATATTTCTCATATTGTAACTATTCTTCTATAACAAATCCTTAGTCGAGTGTTATGCATTGTTTGTTCCACCTGCACTATATCTATATTTTTATTTTGTTTATTTCATTGATGATATCTTGGTTCATGGATCAATGATTAAATAAGACTAAGTGTTAAAGTAGTTAACAAATTGTCTTAGTAAGAAAGATTTTCACTAGAGTAGGAGTGTGACTCGTCAGTAGCATAGAACGGAGTATGGGTATGCTCTAGGTGAATAGGTGTAGTCTAGATGAAGTATTCTTGGTGTGCGAAGCGACCAAAGTAAGATCCATCACGGTGTCACATGCTCTCAGGAGATGAATGATCGTAGGATTCATTCAAGCATCTTGTGGGGCCATTACAGATGGTATCAGAGCATGAAGCACACTCCACTAATGTAGTGGTGACAGTGGATAAGTCACACTTGATGAGAAGGAAGTCTAGGTGTTGTCTTGGTGATGTTTCGATGGACTGATCCATCATAGAGGCATATTGAGCACAGACCGGGTGAATGATTTGGTGCAATGAACTTGTTCACTGTAGAATTTGCAGCATCCTTACAATAGAGGTTTAGTTGATGGTGTGATGAGAAGGTTGAGTAGGGAACAAACCTTGTGCAAACAGAGAGAAAAGTTGTGGGAAATAAAGAACTTGGACAAGGTGGGTGATCAAAGAACTGATCGCAAAACTTGTCATAGACTTGATTGCATAGGTAGACTTGGTTGAATTTCTCTGTAACTAAATTCGGTGTCGGAACTATTGTGCATACCTTACAGAGACCAAGAGCATATCTTGTTCTTGAATCAAACATTTGGGCAAGGAATATAAAAACAGGATTGTTGCATGACTTGTCACGGATTCAGATGGTTTGATTCATGATGAAAGTCAATGTCGAAACTATTTTGCAAAACATCAGAGACCAGGCACAGAAATTCATTGGGCGAACTAGAGAACTTTGGAAAGGAAGATAAAAACAGGTCTATTGCATGACTTGTCATAGAGATAACCACAAAAGTGATTGTGAAGTTATGGACTTAGATGAATTTTTGAAGTGGACAGATGGACTCAACCTTGCATCACAATAGACAATGATTGAGGGGAGTTCATTTAGAGAGTCAGTTCCTTGGGAAAGAAAAGTTCCAAGACAACAATCTTAGAACATGGTTGCATCAAATGATGGAATTGATAAAGGCATGGTTGGCTTGAGTTATTTCATTTTCCAAGTGTTGCAATGAGTTATTTGAAGGGAAGATAGATGACTTGGTAGTTAAAGTGTGTTATGTTTCCATGGTGAAAACCAACATAATTAAGGGTGACTCAAGCAATGCAAATTTGGAAAAGTCTTGTAGTAGTTTGGGACACCTTGGTTGGGCGAACATGTGGAAGATCTTGGGACAAAATGCCTAGATGGGTCTTGTGGTGGACTTAGAAATATTTTATTCAGTCGTGAAGGTAGCTTAGGGGAACTCTTTGATGAGGTGTGTTGGACAAGTCGTTGTGGTGGTGAGCAATGAAGTTTGGATGTACTAAGAAGAGAGGATGGGTGAGGCACCCTAGTGGTTGGTGCCTTAGCTAGATTTGTTGATTCGGGTGGTGACGTGATGCATCATGATGAAATTTCCAAGGTTTGGATGCTCGCAACAAGTGCAAAGTAGTTTTGTTCCAAGAGACAGATGGAGTTAGCAAGGAAGTTAGCCAAGAATCATTGGAAATCAACCTGAATGGGTAGAATGCAGACCCAATGAATTGGGTGGTGTTTTATCACCTTTGGTATGGGACATTGGATGAGGAAGAGTGCACCTTGGTGACTTGCAGACAATTGTGTGATGAATTAGAGATATAATGCAGGTCATTGGTTGAGGTTGGTAGAGGTAGCAAAAATTTTGGTCGCACACAACTTTGGGGAGATGAAAATGTGGTTGGTTGCATAGGTTGCGGATAATTTTTGGGTGAGTTGGTAACTTGGGGTCTCCATTTTGACATAATTTTAGGGTTTCCAATTGGCACGAAACTTGGGGTTTCCACTTTGACAGAATTTTGGGGTTTTTGGTTGGCACGAAACTTGGGGTTTCCACCAAAATTTGTTGTAGCATACACACAAGTTTGAGTAGAGACTTGGAGATCACATATTTTATGGATATTTCCAAGGATGAGAACGAATTGAGGTGGGGGAGGATGTAAGCCCTTGGGATATTATTTCAAGCATGCACACTTCCACCATAGATTGAATCAAGAAGGTGATAAAATCAATGAGAATGAAGAAATGAAAGTATTCATATAGAGGGGAGTTAGGGTTCCTTGGGCATGCGTCATGCCAAGGGATGACTCCACCTAAGGTTCCTTGCAATGAAAGTTAGACGATAGATGATTTAGCAAAGAGTTGAGGGGGAGACTTTGGCACTCCATTGACAAAGGGAAAATTAGCTAAGGCATATGGGGCGCATTTAGGAGAGTCAGACGAACTCACCTAAGGGGCACGCACACCCAATATGATGATTCAATTCTACAGATGGGATGTACGAGTCCCAAGGGGAACAATGATTGAGAGCACGTGGGTTCATTGGGTGACTGAGTCTGCAAAGGGGTGTGAAGATTCATTGGGTCATGGGTTCATGAAGGAACACGACACCCTCAGATGATGAAATGGTTCACATGGTGACCTTTGGAGAGCCTTTAAGAGAACAAGGACGCACAACTAAAAGAGATAATTTATGCAAGAACTTAGAGAACAAGAGCTCTATGATTATGAGGCAAATGAATAGAAGAATATCCCTCAATGAGTGAAGTTGCTCCACTTTGGGAGGACTTGTGCTACCTTGAGGAGGAGAGTTGTATGGAAAGAACATGGTGAAATTCTCTTGGGCATATTTTGGCTAAGTGTGGAAATGCAAGTATGTGGAGGCATGTGTGGGAGACAAAACCAAAATATGTGAAGTCTTTGGAAATGAAGAGGTAGAGTGTACGAAAATGAAGAGATGGAAAGTATATGATTGGAGAAATGTCTAAGGTGCAATGCGGGTGGTGATAAAGATGGTTGCAATAGAGAGGCTTGTGGTCACAAATATTTTCACAAGTGTCTTGGTGAGGTGAGTTGAGTTGTTTAACTCTACCCTATTGTAAATTGAGATGATCATGCTCATGTTGTAATCATTCTTCTATAAAAAAGACTTGGTTGGGTGTTAGGCACAATTCATGTCTCCCACACTATATCCACTTTTATATTTTTTTTGTTCCATTGATGCTCTCTTGGTTCATGGATGAATTCTTAAATAAGACTAAGTGTTAAAGTAGATGACAAATTGTCTAAGTAAGCAAGAGTTGCGCTAGAGTAGCAGTGTGACTCATTGGTAGCCTAGAACAGAGTATGGGTATGCTCTAGGTGAAGAGGCGTAATATGGATGAAGTATTCTTTGTGTGCCAAGAAACCAAAGTAGGAACTATAACAATGCTGCATGCTCTCAAGAGATGAATGATCACAATATTTGTTCGAGCATCTTGTGGGGCTGTGACAGTAATCAATACTACTAGCAAGAAAACCAATGTCATAATTTAAGGGATTAGCATGTTATTATAGTTACCAATAGAGAAAAAATAAAACAAATTTATACAAGTAGTAATATACAAATCACACACACATAGGAGTACAAGATATGAGAAGTAACTATAGAGCCAACAAATAGTAATCTTTATTGATCCTTGTAATAATCTTTTCTAGTTTTTCATAGTAAATTTTTGGGCATTGAGGTATACCCATGAAATACAATTGGTCCCACTCTTTATCCTATAAGCGATAATTAGAGTGTCGGTACCTTTCCATTGCCACACTAATATCTACAAACAACAACTTTATCACATGTACATACCCTATCTTCCGTTGGAATTGAACCTATGACCTCCGAGGAGAAATTTACACATGTTATTAACGATTAGAACCGCTAAAGTAGTAATAATAATTTCTCTTATAGCTATAATCAAATATGCTTGTGTATTTATACTATTACACATATGGGAGGTATTTACAACTACCATAACTACCTCTCTCATTCGACTCAGCCACTCAATCGACCAACTTAACTACTTATTCAACTACATATTTATACTTCCATTGACTCATACAATTACATTGCTAGTCGACTCATTGGCCCTCCAACAAGATGTGATAGGGTATTATTGTTAGGAAATACATCTATCCAATGCAATTCAAAGAATGGGCATCAAAGCTGAGGAAATCATATGGTAGGACTATATTCTAGAAAGTAATTGTTAGTTCCTTTGAGTTCATAGGAAAATACATTTGTTGGAAGTTTGGTAAGTACAACATGGTGAGGATAGGATTCAAACAATGGATAGGGAAGGATTTGGAATACATGATGCCTATAAAACTGAGCACTAAGTTAGCATAGAAACAAATATATATATTGGTTCATGTATCAATACCTCGAACTCACATATCCATGGATCAAAAATGGAAGACTACAATATATTTGAATATGAGTGAGGATGTGCCAAATATGTGGAAAGTATTTAAACATAAAAAGTGGAGCTGCAAGGAAAAAAGCCCTTGCATGTTGAGACTTATTGCTTCAGGTCATGAATAGGGACCCACGAAAGAAAGGTGTCTCCTATTTGTAGTGTCTATGGATCAAATTCAAACCGGTCTCATACTACTTGTTCAAGGATGGCCTTGTACTACTCCCACCTACAAAAATAAGGATTACTCCTACTATATAAAAAGTGGTTAGGTTGAGCTAGCAGAAAAAGGCAGGAAAGGATGTAGCTAAATTTACTCATTCATTTTTTGTTGATAGATTAATCATGAATGCAAGGCGAGAAACGTGGTTTATGGTATTTCATTCATTTCAACATTTATTTAATATTTCTATACTTGAACATGATAATCTCTTTGTTCCATGCATTTACCTTTAAATGTTTTATGGTAGAGTTAATGTACACTAGTTCATCCGGATATCGATTTTAAACAAGCTTGGAGATCGTTTGTTATTCCAAACAATACACATTAATACAAGAGTAAAAAAATGGCAATGTTTCTCGAAGTTAAAAAACTCCTTTAAATTTAAAAACTCTATGGAGCATATTGTCATTTTCCATTGTGGAACCCATGAGTTTAATAAAATTTAGAAGATAGTCTAATAGATGTGAGTGGAAACCTACGTCCAAGTATTCACTGAGAGATATTGGCACAAATGGTTTTGATTGTATCGAGAGCTACAATGGATTATTGAAATTGAAACCCATGGGATTATAACCATTAACGTGAATATAAATTAATTGAAGGACGTTGTCACTGACATACAAAGATAATATTTTTAGTAATTTGGGAACAAATCTATTTACTTCTCGTTGTAACTACCACACTCTCCAACAGATGGGTGATCGACATGATTAAAATGACATAGCAACCAAGATTGTTGATCTCCATGGTTGAATTCCAAACTTACGTTACATTTTCCATCTTGGGAATTATAACATGTCGTCATTGTCAGGGGTTTTTTAAAATATTCTCTTGGGAGACTAACTACATTATTTCAGGCTATAACGTCATCATGGAGTTCTCTTATCCCTGACACTAATGCACATTTATTAAGGTGTATTTTTTAGTATTTGGGACTCTCGTGGTCCTGGCCTTGAACATTCACACTCATGTCACTAAGTGTTAGCATAGGTCAGATTCATAGTGATGGGTGTTCGCGCATGCAATCTTGGGTATATGAGCTCTCTGATATTAGATGTGCTTTGCCCACAGTTCTTGGATAACCCCCAAATTGACCTAAATCCCCCATGCTCTATTATTATTCCCTCCCAACAATCCCTAGAATTATTAGTTTATGGGGGAAGATATAAAGTTTCCAAAGATTTGTGAAGTGAAACCTTTCTTATAATAACTCTTTCAAGGAAAGGGTTTACCAATTTCTCAGAGAATTGAGCATATTCATCTAGTGTTTCCATACACATATCCTAATTTCCTAGATTATCTTATTTTTTTTATTGAAATTACTGTCACAAGATGATCTATTGGTGTGTGAGAGTCCAAAAGAAATATAATACACCATCGATTGACTAGATATCAGGGAAGGAAGAAGAGAGTTTATATTTTTGAGATATGACTACATGCAATAGTGACTTTCATAAGAATAAACATTGTTAATCTACTGGAAGTGATTTCCAAATTGGATTACAAAGTATAATATACCTCCTTCCTTTCTCTTATGAGAAAGTGGGTCTCCATTGTGGAAAATTCCATGTGAAATCCATGAATCATTCTTATGTCTTGGTATTCAGTTGGGGGCTAGAATTTGAATATGCGTATATCATGCAAGTGTATTGTGAACATTGTGTTTAGTTATGCCCGCGAAACCAAAACCATCATAAAGAATAATTCAGGCTTGTTGCAATTTCTGAAGGCATGTACAGAACTCCACTCATATGTGTAGAGGGTAGTAATAACATATCTATCCCTTGGAAACCCTCATTAGGATTTATACTTTACTATTGGATTATGGGTTGATTTTTTTATCTCGATGGCATGCCAATACCATGAATAAAGAGAAGAGATCATCAACAAATGTAGTGATCAATCATGGTATATAATGGTGAATATAGAGTTGATAGGAGGAATCATGAGTCGTGAACAAGGTATTTTCTACCAAAAATAAGACTACCTAATTATCCTATGGGGAACTTAGCCCAAAGCATCATAGCATCACATACCTGGGATGGGGTGATTGAAAATCTAGTGGGTATAGTTTAAGGTTGGTCCATGGCATTCCTTATTTAAATTGTGGAAAGAAAACTTATTTAGATTGTGGAAAGCCAACATTAAAGTAAAATGAGGTGGTAACCTCAACTATGCCATGATCACACAGCCATTGGATGACTTGATAAAGAATTCTAAAATTTTCCACGTGTGAAATGTGAGCAAGATTTCAATATCCTCAAAGAGAAACTGGTGAGCATCACTATCTTTATTTTTATGGGTTCTGTAATTTGTTTTCCCTGAATGTATATAAAGGCATTTTATCCTCCTAAGACTGATTCAGTGGAAGTAGGGAACATAAACTTATGGTTAATAATTAGAAATTAAAAAATCACTGTGTAGAAAATTTTCATGGGAAAGAATATGTAGAAAATATATCTATATTCCATATCAATGCATCAAATAATTTGGAAGGTACATATTCATAGATAGGGTGCATCATATTCATGGAAGAAAATTATAGATGTACTAATCTCAATGAGCCTCATTGCAATGGAGATCAATAGCTAATTGATTAGGAAGAATACGAGGAGATGAAACTTAGGAACCAAGAACAAGCTCTAGATCTATAGCATTGCATCGAACTTCAACTTAGTTTGAGTTTCCATGGTGTGTTTGAGTAGCTATAACGAATTCATCGTGTTCTATAGATGCCAAAAACAATGAATATTTCTCTATGGATTACTAACCAGCTCGAGGTGAGGAAGAAAAGAATATCTCTCAATATTTTTCAAAATGGTGCATATTTCCCTATGGAGAACTAACGAGCTCGAGATCAGGAAGAAAATAATCTCTCTCATATTTTTTCAAAGAAAAATAGATACCCAAAATTTGGGTGTTCCTTTTACTTTAATAGCATTAGATATATTGTGTAATTTCCTCACTATCATCCCCATTTTAATTAATCCTTAATGTAGATATAATGTGTGGCCACGACCAAGCAATGCATATGTGAATTGTATTTTTGAATTTTAATAATAAAATGTGATGTCAGCTGTTGGGGGATATGGACAAAGATGGGGGATGAATTAATCCTTAAGAGAAGGGAGGGTCTAAAATAATTTCTAAGAGGGGTCTAAGTGGGAATTACCCATTTCTATTAATTCAACCCACTTCCTAAAATTACTATTGGTATATGAACCTTCTATTTTATTGTTGAATGTTCCCAAAACCAATCATTGAACGCATGAAAGAAGGTGGGCATGAGAAGTCACATCCCGTAGTTATTGGGAGCATGGCCTCTGAGCATAATCAACTTGGGGAAGTGTGCAAGTCAAGAAAACAAGCAAGGAGATGAAATTTGTATGGGAATTTACAACAATTTTGGATAGTCAATGTTTTTGGCATGAAGAACACGCATAGAACATGAAAGAAGATATTTGGAGATAGAGAAACCATGGAGGGAGAATTCTATATTATGTTGGAGCATTTCTAGATTGTATTTGGAGAAGAACACTAAATATATAGGTTGTCAGGCCTGAAGAGTGAACTCCTGTGTGAGTTGTACTATAACAACAAGTGATTTTTGTTGTTTTTCCTAGTAGTTTTACTAGCAATGAGCTCGCTTTAGTTTACCAGTCGTGATATTATTGGTTACATGTTCCAAAGAGAACATGATAAATGAATGGGATGCTCGATCTACTGAGAGCGGTGAAGGAGTACATTCCTTGGGTTGGGCAGGTTGAGAGGAAGAGAGCTGGTGGAAAATAGGGATAGTTGTAGGAGAATGCCAATGGGTTGTGGGATTTTCTGAGTTGTGAATGCAAAGTGAGAGACCACCCTCTTTTGTTGATTAATTTTCCCTAATTGGGGATGACTTATATTTTATATTTGGAAAAACAAGTCTATGTTTTTGTTGAACACATGTCCCAAGCAGTTGGTTACACAACCATTTTTAAAATAAAAGTGTTTTATCTTGTTCCTGTGTTGCATTATGAGTTTAATTGTTGTGTATTAATTCTTTGTCTGAGAACAATTTATATGTTGTTTTATTTGAGTTTATTAACTGCATTTGATGTTTATTTTAGAATGTTGTAGATGTATCTAGTTCATGGTATCAACAAATGGTTAGAACTATGTGTTTTA
>JASDQU010682104.1:2779-14282 GCA_032191745.1 Picea mariana
TCCTTTTACCCCACTTAAATGTTCAAGTACAAGATGATTCAAAATGAAAATGTCTCCTTGGTATATATAGGAGACTAGGAGGTATAATTACAACTAATGGCCTAAAGCCGACATAAATAAAATAAAATTACTAATATAATATGCCCCAATTAAGGGGAAATGAGCCAATATTAGGTCTTAACAAATGCAATCAGAGGGTCTAAATCTCCTTCTCTAGGATGTGCTAGAACTGCTCCTAATGCTACAGATGATGCATCCACATGAACGAGAAACTCCTTCTTCCAATTTGGAAATATAAAAATTGACATGGTAACCAAATTCTGCTTCAAAGCATCCAAACTCTTTTGACATTATTCATTCCACTGAAATTTCACCTCTTTCTTCAACAACTTTTCCAAGGGAGCTGTAATCTGTGCATATGCCCTAATGAACTTCTTGTAATATCCTATATGACCCAACATTGCTTGTAGTTGTCGCACTGAAGTAGGTAATAGAAAATCAACAATTACAACAATCTTCACAGGATCCACCAACAGTCTTTGCTTACACACTACATGGACCAATAGGATACCAAACAAAGTGTAGAAAATGCACTTCTTCAAATTCAATGATATCTGAAACTACGTATACCTATCCAACATCAAGATTAGAGTTTCCACATGGTTTCTCAACAAACTAAATACTGTCCAGTTATCTAAGTATACTTCCAGAAACTTATGAATAAACTTTTTAAACACTACTACAACCACTCTAGAGAATATTGTTGGTGCATTCTTCCACTAGTAAATATGGGCTCAAAATGAGACTAAATATTTCCACATTTCTATAATTCGTGGAAAAATGCATTGAAATTTTGGCTTTATATATATATATATATATATGTTTTTTGATGCAAACGCGCCACCCAGGGCACGCCTGCTCCCACAGGACCTTCTCCTTCAATGCCCGAAGAGATGAAATGCTCTTCAAATCCCTTATCGGGACCTTCCAATACCCACAAGACTCTTCCAATGATTTCCCTTCGCCTTATCGGGAAATCGGACTTCGCGTGATCGCGAATCCTACAGACACGGATTCGGGCCTCTGAATTCCCAAAACCCGACGTGGTTCAATACCAACGCCCTTTCTGTTCCTATCGAGAATCCTCCCGTCGGGAAATCAGCACTTGCGCTGTCATGATTCAATTCTCTCACGAATCCCCGACTCTCGATCTCCGATGGTACCTCCGCGCACCTTAGCTCCCTCCGGCTAACTCCGTTCGCAGGTGACCTGCTGGTCCATGAGACCACAATCCTTTCCCCTATCAGAAGTTCGGACTTTTCGAAACTAAAATGAATGGGACTTACGTCCTCAGAATCTCTGATCCTCCGACCCCGATGCCACCTGTCCCTTTTACTAGCGCTTGTGGCCCACACTTTTGGGGTGATCGGGAAATCGTGTTTCAGAATTTCATGATTTCAAAAGAACTCGTCCACGGACTCTTCCAAGTCCTGAACTCCGATATGCGCTGACACCTGTCTTCCACTTAACTGCTTTCTCTCACGAATCCCCGACTCTCGATCTCCGATGGTACCTCCGCGCACCTTAGCTCCCTCCGGCTAACTCCGTTCGCAGGTGACCTGCTGGTCCATGAGACCACAATCCTTTCCCCTATCAGAAGTTCGGACTTTTCGAAACTAAAATGAATGGGACTTACGTCCTCAGAATCTCTGATCCTCCGACCCCGATGCCACCTGTCCCTTTTACTAGCGCTTGTGGCCCACACTTTTGGGGTGATCGGGAAATCGTGTTTCAGAATTTCATGATTTCAAAAGAACTCGTCCACGGACTCTTCCAAGTCCTGAACTCCGATATGCGCTGACACCTGTCTTCCACTTAACTGCTTTGACTGTGGGACCATCGCGTTTCAGGATTTCGCGACTTCCCCGGTCGTGATTTTCTCGTCACCAAGAATCCTGAATTGCCGATCCTCGATGCATATGTGAACTCTTTCCTCCACATCACTGCTTCCTTCTCCGCTCTATTGGGTATCACAGAATCATGATTTCTAATGCAACGGTTCCGTTGTATGCGGAAACCCCGAAATGCCGAACTCCGACTCCTCTAGATCCTCGAACTCCTGACGCGTGTCTTGCCGAGATCAACGACTGTGGTTCCATCGGTGTTTTGAGACTCGAGAAGTCTTGGACCTTTCCACTTCTAAATCTCCGATGCCTTCGATATCCCGATGACCTCGCGGGACTTCAACCCTTACGCACTTGGATTAACCCTGGTGCAACTCCCGCTAGATCTGACAACTGTCGGGACTTCGTCGATCTTCTCTGTGAATCCTGATCGTCGATTTCTCCTCCTTGAAGGTTTCTTGAGAATGGCTAAGTGTTCCTTCTTAGCACTTGCCCTTCAACGCCTGTACGAGAAACCCTTTCTTGAAACAGTTCATGACACAACTTCCTGTGCTCTCCTTTGATGATACCACGAAGGTGATATCCCTCCTGATCTTTTCAACTCTGATTCTTCAGAGGAACCTGCGTGTACTCCTTACGCTCAACATTCAACGACTTCCCAAGTGTCGAATCCTTCCGACTCTGCGCAACTCCTACAGCAGTAGTCTTCAACCTCCTTTTTTCTCAGATTTACAACTGAGGCTTCTGCTTTAGCCTGCGCACTCCTTGCACGGCTTCAAAAACCCACATCCACTTCTGGGTGAATGAGAACCAAAGTTAAACTACCGAGCCTTCATCAACGCACTCCTTGCAGATGAATTCAACTACACACCTTGCAGGAATCTCCTGGCTCAGATAGAGAAAAAATTGAAACTCATTCTCTCTCAGATTTCAAGTTAAACCATGAAATCACATGCATAGCATATACAAAGCAAATGCATAACAAGAAACAAACATTCCTGAGCATAACATCAATACACAGAGAAAACAACACAGACCATGAGGTTGAATCAAAACTTCCTTCTATTAATTCAAAATCTGTACATGGGTGTTCCTCATACAATTCTCTGCATGCTCTTCTCTCCTTTCTCTTGAATGCTTCTATTCTACACTACTCTCCTACAATGGTACAATGCGGGTGTCTATATCCATTTTCCCTCTTCCATCTAAAACTGTCTAATCTAGTAATAAAATCCTACCTACTTGCATTAACTAGATTAAATGCCTCCTATCTACTTCAGACAAGAGCGTATGGCTCGAGGTCTGATACAATATACAAATGGCACTCCTTCATAAAGGATTCATTGAAGACTTGTGCTACAATCCCAAGGCAATTTTCAAAAATTTGGGTTTGTTTGTCCAGCTTATCTCCGCTTGATGTGCTGGCTCACTTGGTGAGTTGGCGATGCTCTTGCATCATACTCCTCGGCTTGAAAACTTTCATGGGTTCTTGTCCATGAGCTCCTGCATGGTCTGTCCATGCTTTTGAATCACTGCTTCAGTCTCCCAGCTAGCATCTTCCACTGGATGGTTTTTCCATTTGACCAGATACTCGAAGTATTACTTTCGCCTGGTCTTTTTGCTCACCCTCTTGTCAAGTATACGTTCCATCTGTGGCTTTTCTGCAATCGACATCTGCTTTTGCCACTGGATTTCTGGCTGTTCATCACTTCCAGCTCCTACTTCCTCAGCCTTATAGGAATATAAGTCTGAGACATTGAATGTCAGAGATATTCCGATCTCATCCGGCAACTCAATCTCATAAGCATTTTCTCCCAATTTCTTTAGGACTCTGCATGGTCCAATTTTCTTCATTTTTAGTTTGTTGTATGTTCCCCTTGGGAACCTTTCCTTCCTTAGATGTGCCAGAACTAGATCACCAACTTCAAACTGAAGTTGTCTCTTCTGCTGATCGGCTCTGCGCTTATATTCCTGGTTTGATTCCAGCAATTTCTCCTTCACCCTGCTGTGAAGTTCTTCCATCACCTCTGCGAATTTTTCAGTGCTTGCACTCTTAGTCATTATCTGCTCTGAATCCCTCAGTTCAGATACTTCTCTTGGCTGCCTGCCGTATACAATCTCAAATGGAATTTTGCCTGTGCTTCTATTCACTGAGTCGTTGTATGCAAACTCTGCCTATGGCAACACATTATCCCAACTGCTATGGTGCTCTATCACCAAGCTTCTGAGTAAATCTCCCAGACTTCTATTTACCACCTCTGTTTGCCCATCCGTCCGAGGATGATAGGCGGAACTAAACATAAAGTTAGTCCCCATTTTCTTCCAGAGTGTCCTCCAGAAATGTCCAATGAATTTTGTATCCCTATACGATACTATACTTCTGGGTAAACCATGAAGTCTAACAACCTCCTTGAAAAACAAATTTGCGATATGAGTCGCATCGCCGGTCTTCTGGCATGGGATAAAATGTGCCATTTTGGAAAACCTATCAACCACCACAAAGATCAAATCATGTCCTCTTTGCATCCTTGGTAATCCCAATACAAAATCCATGTTGATTTCATCCCATGGCCTTTCGAGTATGGGTAAAGATTGATAGAATCCTACATTCTACTTCCGGCCCTTTGAATGTTGGCAAATTCTACATCTGTCAACAGAATTCTTGACTTTTGACTGCATTCTTGGATGAAAGTATGCTTCGCTTATCTTTGCAAATGTTTTGTCGTGGCCAAAATGCCCTGCCAATCCACCACTGTGCTTCTCTTTTAGCAGATTCTCCCTCATAGAGCAATTTGGAATGCATAACTGATTTCCTCTGAACAACAATCCATCCTGGATCATGTAATCTATCCATGGGCTTCTGTCTCCGAGAACTGGATTCTCAGCTGCTTCATACGCCTCTGCAAAATCTACATCACCTGCATACATGTCCCTAAGATTTTCAAAACCCAACGTTTTGACTCAGAACTCCTGCAGCAACAAACACTTCCTGCTCAAAGCATCAGCCACTTTGTTAGCAGTACCTGAAATGTGTTTAATTACAAATGTAAAATTTTGCATATACTCTACCCATTTAGCATGTTTCTGATTCAACTTCTCCTGTTGAGTCACAAACTGTAATGCATGATTATCACTATACAAAACAAATTCTTTCGGGATCAAGTAATGCCTCCACTTCTTCAATGCCTATATGATAGCATAAAATTATTTGTCATACGTGGAGTAATTTACTTTTGCCTCATCCAGCTTCTCGCTGAAATATGCAATTGGTCTGTCCTCCTGGCTCAAGACCACTCCTATGGCAAAGCCACTTGCGTCACATTTCACCTGGAACACTTTCGTAAAATCCGGCAACACCAAAACCGACTGTTCTGTGATCTTTCGCTTCAACAGATTGAAGCTCTTCTCTGCCTCTTCAGTCCAATGAAAATATTTATGTTTTTTCTTGACAGTATCCATCATTGCTGCACTAATTCCACTGAAATTCCTGATGAATTTTTGGTAGAAACTAGCCAGTCCATGAAAACTTCTCACCTCGAAAACATTTCTCGGTGATGGCCAATTTTTAATTACCTCCACTTTACTTGGATCCATCTTTCATTCGCCGATATGAAAAATCCCAAGTAAATGAGTTCTGTCTTCATAAATGAAGATTTCCTCATGTTGATCAACATCTTCTCTTGCTGTAGCTTCCTCATTACTGCAGCTAAATGCTTCAGATGTTCTTCTTTTGTTTTGCTGAAAATCAATATGTCATCCAGATAAACAATGACAAAATTACCAATGAATTCCTTCAACACGTCATTCATCAGCCTCATAAAGGTACTCGGTGCATTCGTCAAGACAAACAACATGACTAGCCATTCATACAGTCCTTCGTTGGTTTTGAAGGCTGTCTTCCACTCATCGCCTTCCCTCATGCGAAGCTGATGGTATCCGCTTTTCAAATCAACCTTTGAAATTTTTTTGGCTCCACTTAAACAGTCCATCAAGTCATCCATCCGTGGCAATGGAAACCTGTACCTAATGGTTATCTTGTTAATGGCTCTGGAATCAGTGCACATTCTCCAACCTCCATATTTCTTTGGACTCAGTACCGTTGGAACGACACACGAACTTAAACTTTCCCTAATCAGTCCTTTATCCAATAGTTCCTGCACCTGCCTTTTGACTTCTTCATTCTCCTGCGGCATCAACCTGTACGCAGCTTTGTTTGGTAAACTGGCTCCTGGTATGAGGTCTATATGATAACTTACGCTCCTCATTGGCGGCAAAGAATGAGGTAATTTGTCTACCACAATGTCAGCGAACTCTTCCAGCAGTTCCTGAATTCCTTCTGGCAAATCATCCACTCTTGTGCTGGTCAAAACAACTTTTGGTTTCCTGACCACAAAGAATTGTGGATCTTCCTTCTTCTTTACTTCTGCCAGAAGTTCCTTCCCACTCATGAGAAGTACAATATTTCTCGGTTCTAGTTTTACTTCTTTATCTTTAATTGGAATTAGCATATGTGTCCTTCCATTCTTCTCTAAAGTATACGTATTCATCTTCCCATCATGAACTACGTTTCTGTCATATTGCCATGGTCTTCCTAGCAATAAATGACATACATCCATAGGAATAACATCACAAAGTATTTTATCATGATATCCTCCTATCTTGATGTCAACTAAGCACTGTTTAGTGACACTCACCTGATGTCCCTTCTGTAGCCATGAAAATTTGTATGGACTCGGGTGATCAATTGTCTCTAGTTCTAGTTTCTCCACCATCTTGGTTGAAACGAGATTGTCTGTGCTTCCACTATCCACAATAACCTTTCATTTCCTGTCTTTGGTCTTGCATGTGGTTCTGAAAAGTCTGTTTCTCTGAGCTGTATCCTCCACCTCCTTCTCGGGTGTTAAGAGAACCTTATGCATCATCAATGACCTTCCGTCTTCTGCTTCAGTATCTCACCTCTGTGCCTCGGCGATATGAGCTTCTCCTCCATCCTTTTTCCTATATGGATAGTCAACTACCTTGTGTCCATTCTTTCCACACGTGAAGCATGTGATGACTCCACCTCTACCTCTTCCTCTACCTCTGGTATGAAGAAATGTATTATTATCAGCGTATTCTCTGCTCTTTTCTGTCTGCTACCTTCGCTGTTCAGCGTACTGGCCTCATTGTGAACTTCCACCTCTTTCTATTCTCATCTGAGGCTTTTTCTAGTCGTCCTTAGATTTTTGGAACCTATCTTGTGCAACTGACTTGCCTTTTGGCTGGCTCCTACCTCGGCCTCGCTATGCTGGCTTATGGCTTAGCTTTTCCTCAGCTTTCAACGCCATCTGATACGCATCCTCCACCGTTCTGATGGTTTTCATACTCATCTCATCCTGGATATCGTATCTTAAGACATTCATATACCTGGAAACTTTTTCATCATCGCTCTCTCGATGACCTGCTCTGATATTCAGCTTATAGAATTCCTCAGTATACTCCTTCACTGTCATAAGTTTCTGTCTCAGGTTCTGCATTCTCCTGAACAGTATGATTTGATAATCCCTTGGGATGAACTTTGCCTTCATCTTCGCAATCATTCGATCCCAGCTTTTGATCTTTTGCTTGCCTTTGGAACGTCTATTTGCTTGAAGCTCGTCCCACCATAATGCTGCGTGTCCCTTCAATTTTGTGACAGCATGCCTAACCTTTTTATCCTCTTCCATATCCTCATAATCGAAGTAGGTGTCAAGAGCTCTAATCCAATCCATAAGCTCTTCTGCATCCAGACTCCCTTCATAAGCTAGAATGTCCATCTTTGATTTTGAACTCATCTGGGCGATAGCCTTAATTAACCGCTCATTTGCTGCATCTTCGGCTGCAACTTCTCCTTCTTGTTCGACTTCAACTTCACCTTCAGAGTCACTCAGATATCCAACACTGGCTGTGCGTCTCTGCGCTGCTTCCATATCTTCTAATCTCGCTCGGAGATCACGTATCTGCCTCTCCATCTCTAGATTCTGTGCTTGCCTCCCTCTGCCTCTCTGGTTTCCCCTATCCTCTGGATCGGGTGATTGTCTTTCTCTCCTCGGCGACATGGCGAAATCTTCTTTTCTTCTTCTCTGCTACAGAAAACAGAGAAACTTTCTCGCTCTGATACCACTTGATGTGTATCAGAGTGCTTCTTTCCTTCCTCACTCCTCTTGCCTAAAATATACAGACAAGAAATCCGCTCTGATACCACTCTGACGCAAACGCACCACCCAGGGCACGCCTGCTCCCACATGACCTGCTCCTTCAATGCCCAAAAAGCTGAAATGCTCTTCAAATCCCTTATCGAGACCTTCCAATACCCACAAGACTCTTCCAATGATTTCCCTTTGCCTTATCAGGAAATCGGACTTCGCATGATCACGAATCCTACAGACACGGATTCGGGCCTCTGAATTCCCGAAACCCGACGTGGTTCAATACCAACGCCCTTTCTGTTCCTATCGGGAATACTCTTGTTGGGAAATCGACACTCGTGCTGTCGTGATTCACTGCTCTCACAAATCCACGACTCCCGATCTCCGATGGTACCTCCGTGCACCTTAGCTCCCATCGGCTAACTCCATTCGCAGGTGACCTGCTGGTCCATGAGACCACAGTCCTTTGGCAAACATTAAGAATCTTAATAGAAACAACTGAAAAAGATTGTAGGGAGAAGGGCACATAGAAGGGGGTTATGAATATAATCCCTTGGTAAGATGTTATTCAATATATAATGTATTCTTTTTAATAATGATCATGTCATGTATTTGTCAAATGTTTTATGATTTTAATATATGTTCTATACACACTAATTTTAATACATTGTTTGTAATATAAAGACAATGCCTTCAATATGTTGACCGCGAGAGAGTTATTTGCCAAGTAGTAGAAGAAATACTACTTTACAAGGTGAGGAACATGGAGATTATAATATTGAATATCAAGTTCTTAATAATGATATGGATGGAGATAACATTATTGATACAAATTAGGAAGATGAGATACATAGATTGATCCAAGACACATTTGCTCCAATGGATGAGGACAACTAGGATGATATTCATGATGTTGATCCTCTACTTGAGAAGTCACGATAACCTCTTTAGGAAGGCTCAACATGTACATAAAGGTTGTCTATTTTCCTATATTGTTATTGTTAATTAATTCATAAAGTAGGGATGCAATATTTACGATTAATATTATTTACATTGACTTATTCTTTTGAATGGTGTATATTCTTAGGTGAATTTCTATTACCACCGTCAAATATTTTACCATGCACATATCGAGAAATATATGTGATTATGAAATACATTGGAATGGAGTATCAAGCTATTGATGCATGTCCAAATGATCATATCATATACTATGGACAATATGCATAAAAAAATGAATGCCCACAATGTCAAATAAGTAGATATCAAACCTATCAAGCAACAAAAAAGGTGCCTCGCACAATTTTTCGTTATATTCCCATAATTCCACGTTTCCAATGACTTTTCAGGTGCCAAAGTATAGCATGGTTTATGGATTTCGATGAAAAGAACATAAGTGAAGACGATGTTCTTAAAATGCATGCAGATGGTTCTGCATTGAAGAACATCGAAGAAAAATTACCATTTTTTAAAGAAGAACCTCGTAATGTTAGAATTTCATTGGCAGCTAATGGTGTCAATCCATTTGGAGAGCTTCATTCTACTAGCTCAATGTGGCCCATTTTTGTTATAAACAATAAACTTTCTCCTTGGATGTCGATAAAGAGAGAGCACACAATGTTGACAATGATTGTTCCATGTATTTAATTAACTTGTCTTTATTTACTTGAAAGTATGACATAATATTTCATTTCTTTGTTTCATGAATGATAATTATATCTTTTATATATAAGGACGTATAAATAAATATAATTAATGTATGTTGAACCAATTAGGTAAGAACCAAGTTAAAGATATGAATGCATATATTGAGCCTCTTATCAATGAGCTGTTGAAGTTATGGGCTGACATCACTATGTATGACATCTCTAGACCAATAGGGAAAAAATGATTTCAACTCCATGGAATACTTGCATGGACAATTCATGATGCTCCCAGGTTAACACATTTTTGCGGTATGTAATTTTTCGTTGCACTTTAATATTATATAATTTTTTGAAAATATCATGCATTTTTAAAAATTGTAATCATAATTTTCTACATTAATTCATATATCTTGCAGGTCTTCAAACAAAGGGTAAATTTTCATGTCCAGTTTGTGGTCCTAGGATAAAATCTCACCATTCAATAAGTTTAGGAAAGGAGGTGTTTGATGAGTATAGACACTTTCTGCCTAGGAACCATAGTTATCGAACTATTGAGAAAGCAAAATTCAACGGTAAAGAAGAGAATGGAAAAAAACCACGAATAATGACACCTCACCTATGGAAGTTGGAATATAATAGAAATCATCAAGGTATGCAAATTATTTATGTATCATATATATAAATCTTATGATATTTTTTTTAGTGAATTTTGTTCAGCGTGGTACGTAGCTATATTGATTAATTAGTGTTAATGTGATTTCATTTATGTTTCATGAATGTCATTAAGGCATGGATGGGCTTCCATGAGGAATGACAAGTTACTTCATACAATTCAATGGGTTTCCCTAATACGAGCACCTACAAATACTAGTTCATCTATCTGATACAATGCATATCGAGAAGAATATAACATAATTGTTATGATGAATCTTATATGTAGGGACTGACAAAGAAAGAATTGGAAATATTTGTAGTGACATCCAAGAAGCTAATCACACATTGAAAAGTGTGATTATTAATTCTAATGGCGATGGCCAAGAACAAAATATTGGTCTTCCATGGTTATTGACAGAGAAACAAAGCAATGTTGTAAAAGAGGTCATTTGAAAAATTCGGTTTCCAACGAGGTTTTCATTGAACATACAAAATATATTAATGAAAAAAGTGATTTTGGTGGGGTTAAAACACATGATTGGAATACATTCATTAAGGTAATTGTTAGGTATATTTCCATATTGGTATACATCTTTTTAGTAAATTTTTCTCTTATTTGGAAACAAAGATTAATGATTTTCTTTTTGTTACAATATGTTCTACCTCTATCTCTCCCAGACAGCTTTGACAACAACATAAAACAAGCCATATATGATCTTGGAAAATACATGAGGTAAGTAATGCAATTTTATATGGAAAATGTTTCTTCAATGCTTTGTAGCGGAATTGATTGACATATTGTGTTTTATCTGCAATTTTAGATATGCCTTGATATTGTTCAAACCTGTTATTTTCTTGCATCATTTGTAGGTGGATTTCATCTAAATAAATCCATAAAGAATATATAAGGTATTGAAAGAGAGAAATTCCCCGACTAATGTGTGAAATGCAGAAGTATCTACCTCCAACATTTTTCAATGCACAAGAACACTACCTCATACACCAAGTTGAGGAGATTGAATTATGTGGACCAACACACACAAGGTCGATGTGGATGGTGGAGAGGAAGTTGAAGTCATTGAAGTCTTTTTTTAGAGAAAGAGAATGTCCTTAGGGTTCTATGGTGGAGGGA
>JASDQU010682104.1:26270-39036 GCA_032191745.1 Picea mariana
AGTTTGATTCTAAAGTTTGTTTGACCAAGGACATATCTTCTAGCCCAAGAAATTGTTTAGGTTCCAAAACTGGGGGTTTTGGCCCTATAAAATAATTTTACAACTTATGTGCCATGGAATGGGTTTTGAACCATGATACAAGCCCTTTAGAAGGAATAATTGGCTTATGAGAGTGGTATTGTGCTAATTCCAAGTTTTGTTGCACTAACAATGGGTCTCCTAGCCAATAACATGATTAAAGGATACAAATAATCTATTAAGACCCTAAATGCATAGGACTAGTTTATGGGTTTAGCACATGAGGGGAAGTCCTCCTTGTGCAAGATATTTTAAATCACATGGGAAATGAATAGAGACCTAGGCTATGAGGCATTTCATTTGGATGGTATCTTTGGTATAAGACTAGGATATGAGCTTGATTCCAAGGTTTGATAAACTAAGGGATGTTCTCCTTATCCAAGCCACACTACAAAGCCAAAATTTGGTGTCTCAGGTCCTACCTAGGGAATTTGGGTCATGCATGCTACCTTAGAACACAATATATGCTCTCTATATAGAATATCTAGGATAAGAGTGGGACATGGTCCCTATTCAAAGTTTCACCAAACTAGGGGTGTGGTTCCTCACCTAAGATATGTTTCATGGCCAAATATTAGGCGCTTGGGCATTGCAAACTACTTTTATTACATGGTATGTGGTTAAAAACTAGGGTATTATGATCTAAATGCTACTTTTATGGATTATGTTCCATGAACATGGATCTATACCATAACATGTGCACTTTAACATGTATCTTTCATCCATATGTAGGATACATGCTTGATTCCAAGTTTTGAGATGCTAATGGCTTGTATTTTTACCATGACAACATTCAAGGTAAAAAACAAGGGGCTTAGGCCCTAAACGATGCTTCTATGGCTTGTAGGCCATGCATAACACATTAAACCATGACACATGCCTTTTCCAAGGGTGGTATACATGTACAATTCTAAGGTTTTGAAAACCATGATCACATATCTTATCCCATATCATGGTTTAAGTCTAAAGAATATGGGATTGAGCCCTATACAAAACATCTGAGACACATGGACCATGCACAAGCCCTTGGACCATGAAACATCCCTTATAGAAGTAATTATGTCGCAAGAGTGGGATGTATTATAATATTTGGTTCACCAAGGATGGGCCTCTCAACATAAGAAATGCCTTGGTGCTAAAAGTTAGGGGCTTGGGTTCTAAATTCTAGATTTAAGGTAGATGGGCCATGCATCAACACTAGACTACATGGCATACCCTTATGATAACATATTTTTCTTGGTATTGTGATATGGTCCCAATTCCGAGTCTTATCACATTGATGATGGGCCTTCTTTCCAAGTACATGGTTCAAGGCCAAAAACCATTTCCCTAGGAACCATATGTTAAAACTAAGGCTAGTAGGTTATGCACAACACCCCCAATCATGACAAATGATATTTGGAAGGATTCTTTGACCGACAAGTGGAATATGGGTGCACATTTGAGGATTTACACATTATGGATGGGTCTCTTCATTCAAGACATGGTAAAGGGATAAAACATCATTCAAAAAAAAATCATAAGGGCTTAGGCCTTAAACACTACTTTTAGGTCTTGTGGGCTAGGCACTAGGGCCCAAACACTAATTTATATAAGTTCTTAGGTCTTGTGGGCTATGTACTTATGATATAGGTGAGTGATATGTTTGAGTACTCATTGTTTTATTCCACACCCTCATTGAGTTTGAGCCCCTACTTAGGGGGTAGCACCTAATTTAGGGGGTTGCATTGGTTGGGTGGAAAAATGACCTTTCCATATGATTCCCCCCTTGTTGACATCCTACTTGTCAAATATTGGTTTGGAGTAGAAGATAATCATTGACAAGGTGAAGGATATAGTTTATCTACTATTACTTAGACATGGTTGATTTACTTAATTTCTTATCCATGATTGAGTTATTTGATTGGTTTAAAAGGGACTATATATAAGAAAGAACCCCTTGACCTTGAGCTAGTTACATTCATTTCTTTTCTTTTTATTTTACTTTGATTTATTGAATTTTTTTATTCTTTCTTTTGTTTTCATTGTCCTTTGAGTTTAGTTAGCTCTATTGACTAGTAATGAGTTATGAATTTCTCTATCCATTGATTGAACATATCACAATTTTCTTTCCTATATTAATTGTAGTGGTTGAATTAAATCTATATTTGGTCAAAAAACTACAAATTGCTTACTTTCCCTAACTGAATCTTGCAATTATTATTATTTTGATTTCAATAGAGACAACAAATTTGTTTTAAAAGATTGTAACAACCCTAGAGAATTATTTAAAGATCTTTAGGAGTGCACTTGGTCAAAATACCTATTCCCATATGTGTGTGTGTGTGTGTGTAGCATAAATTTTTTGTTTTTCTTCGTATGAAATATGAAGCAATCATAATTATCCCTCTTCCATGCATAAAACAAAACTTAGCATTTTGTATCCATTTCAAAAAAGGGTGGGGGTGGTGGTAAAGTGAGTTCATTGCATTTCCTTTGCTTTATAAGCAAAAACATTGTTTTTACACAATCATAACTCGTGGGATTTCCTAATGCATGAACAAGTAAATCCCTAAACCTATATCCAAGAATTCATGACAAAAAAATTGCTAACTAGACATAGAGATGCATCCACCGGTTAAGGAGAAACCCAAAATAAGAGTTATTTTTAAATAATCTGATGAATACACTAATTTTGTTCTGATGAATACACTGATTTTTAAATAGTCTGATGAATACACTGATTTTGGTTATTTTGATGAACACACTAATGTTTTGTATAGGGCTCAATCCCATATTATTTAGACTTGAACCATGATATGGGATAATAGACGTGTTCATGGTTCTCATGGACTAGTTATCCATTAATGGCCTATGTATCTTAGACATAACATTATGGCCCAATTCCTTGTTTTTTTATCACTAAATAATATTTTGGGCTAGGAGATTCATCCCTAGTGTACCAAACCTCAAAATCGATCATGTATTCCACTCTTGAGAAAATGATTAATTCTATAGGGTCTATGTCATTATCCATAGACTTACACATTAGCCATGTGCCTTAGAAGTCTTGTCTAGGGACTAGGCCCCTAGTTTTGGCCCTAAATGATGTCCTAGGACAAGATATTTTTTTGTGGTATTTCAAAGCTATTTGAGTATGGAAACCGTTATGATGTAGAGTGGTGACAACGAGCTACCTTTCCTTAGACATTTTTCACTCTAAAATAAAGAGGTGGTTTTGCAGTTCACCAATGAGGCTATTCAAGGACAACCAATGTAACCCTTTATCGAAATAATAAAGGGCTAGGTTTTTAGGGAGTTAGGGATTAGTGGATTAGTGGTTATACCAGGATGTTATGGTTTATGGTTCGATGAGTTAGAAGGTTAGGGGGTGTGGATTCAAGGTCTAGGTTAGGTTATTACTGACACATTAACCCCTATCCCCCTTCGATCTAGTCAGTCTAATTAACACACGATTAACTGTTTACCTGAGAGGATAATGGTCACTAACAAGATGCATCGATTAAATGTGTGGGTACGTAAATATGTTAGGTGCATTGATGCTTATGTTTATAGGCGTGTTAGCACTTATATTTGTGGTTGTGTGGGATAGGTGTGTAGTAATTATATGCATAACTACCCCGAACCACCACACATGCCTTACATTGGGAATCTTTAGATTAAAAGTGAGATATGATCACCATTTCAAAGATTTTCACACCAATAATGGTTCTCAATGCCTATTCCATGGTCCAATGCCAAATTCTAAGGTCTTATGCCATGAAATTTTTCTTTGGCACTCATGGGCCATGTCTGGCCCCATTAGCCATTACATGTCATGCATAGGGAATATTTCATCTGTAGAGATAAGGGCATAGTTTGGGAAAATTAGGCCATAAAATTTCTCTTTGGGAATCACAAACCATGCATATAATTACATAATTATTATATTAATATATTATATAATATATAAATTCTATATAGTTATAATGCATATTATATATAATTATAATACATAATATCTATAATTATAATACATGTTATATATAATTATAATATATATTAATTATATAAAATATAAATTGTATATAATTATTATATATATATATATATAAACCAAACACAAAAATAAAATTTATATTTCAAACCTCTGTGCGAGGAGAAGGAGATCAAGGGCATGTCGGAGAGAGAAGGGCATGCGAGGAGAAGGATATCGAGGGAATGCGAGGAGAAGGTGATCGAGGGCATGCCAGAGAGAGGAGGGAACACTAGAGAAGGAGATTGAGGGCATGCTGGTGGAGACAAAAGTCGCAGAGGGTGGAGGAGACCGAGCTAGAGGGTACACTGTGAGTACGCTTGAGAATGGTGAGTGGTAGTTCCACCAATCACTAAGGAATTTAATTCCTCTTTTGAGATAAGATATTATCTGTCATACTTTCACCATAATGCTTTTTAGAGACCCCCTACTTTCTCTTTATGAATTTTCCTTGTTTGTCCCCATCTGTTTTAGTTGTTCTCTTTCCAAACTATTTTTTTTTACATTTGTTACTGGGAATTTTCCTTGTCACAGAGGAATTTTTACCAAATGAATTACTCTCTAATTCCATTTGCGGACCTTGAAATTTTCCATCCTTTGTTGTCTTTTTTTTAAAAGACATGGAATTTCTATCTTTGCTTCTAGAAACACCAACCATAAATTCTGCAGAAGGGGAGAATCAAAATATCATCAAAGGAATACAAGTACATTTTGCAAGGTAATCAATACTAAATAAAATTCAACGAGATCTTGAAGTTGAAAACTAGAGAATAAATCTGAATCAGGTTCTTCACCAACTTCCTGTCGATACCTGTCTACATCATCAATGTCATTTTGTTCCACATCCTCAACTTCAGTGGGTCGATTCATAAAATTTGGCTTCCACTTTAATGCTTGCTTGACAACTCTGCAATTTCACAACATCGTCTACTTAATCCAAAGAAATGAAAACTAATGGAATCAATGCCATTCTTCCACAAAGAAAGCTAACAGATGTGTTCATTGAAAGGAACATAAATTTCACCACCATTTCAACCAAATGTTGTATATCTGCACAATTTTGGTCTTCTCAGTAGGAATGCATCATTTTACCTTCCAAGGTGGAAACTAAAAATAGCTAGTGTTCTGACAACCTATAACTACCAAATTCATTTTCCTAGAAGACAACCAAATAGTTTTGACAGATCCAAAAATATTCTTGAACTAGAAAGACAAATACAAGATATCCGAACATTATGGTGTAGACAGATGCTAGAAGACTACTACAACATACACCAAAACCTTTATAGCATAAAATACCTCATGTTTAACAACTACAAGTACATATGAAGGTTACGTTACTTACTCCTTCCGATGAACATTTGCTTCTTACTCAACTCTCCTCTATTTCCACAATGCCTCTCTTTGTTCTATGTTTTATCTTAACATTTTGACCTCTTGAGGTGTCTTTTTAAATGCATCCAACCAAAACAAGCGACTTACTCAGAGTAGTGATAACGTGAAGCAGATGTACATAAATGCCTCATTCCCCTGACAACTTGCAATATTCCTTGTTTAAGGCCCAACTATGTAGAGAGGCCTTGGGGAGAATCAAGCTCAAATGGATTGGGATTATATTCAACCCCCCTCTCCTATTGCATCCTACACCTATGGAGGAACTAGATGAAGAAAAGGATAGGTAGGAATGTAATAATGAAGAAAAGGATATAAGTTATCATGGAAAGGGAGTCATTAACCAATTTGTGGTATATGACCTCAGGAAAGCACGTAAACAATAGGAAAAATGAGGTAGAAGAAGTGGTAGAAGGAGAAACATGCAACATTTTTGAATTACATGAGGATGTCAAGATATTTAGCTAGGGGGTTATGATAGGCCTCCTAATTGATGTACATTGAGGCCCATTATAGGGATGATGTGACTTTCCTTGTACACTAAAATACATGTTTTGAATATGACTAATATAAATATCTTAGGATATGTGCATTTTTATATTATGAGATGATTCGATGATTTATTTGTATGATATGCCTTAGTCTAGTTGTGATTTTGATAATTTTATGCATTTCTAAAGGTGTACTAACCCATTACTCAAGATGATCGAATTCTAAGGGAAGTCTTCACCAACCTACATCTGAGATAAAAAAGGGGATTATGTCACATCTTCAATATCCAAATAATTACATGTAATCAATGTCTTAAGACACTCAATCAAGCACTATCTCAATTCAAATCTCTGATTGAGGAAGATCAATTTAGGAGGTGATTTGACCCTTGAAACAAGGATACCTGATAATAGGGATCCTTAAAACAATATCCCTTTAATCAATCATTGATTGAAGGGTTGATTAATGAGTCCTTTTTGTATATCTAGTAGTTAGGGGTTATCCTTAGTTTAGTCTTGTTATTCGTAGCATTGAAAAATCCATTTTGAGCTAGTACATTTGAACTTATTGAGAACAAATTGTAGTTATGAATTAATCTCTTAATGGAGAAAGTGTGCTCTCATATTTCTTTCTCTTATTGTTTTTTCTAGGTTCCTTGTATGTGATATTATCTTTCATTTCTATAGTTGTCTTTAGTTAATCTTATCACTGTTTTTTGTTATGTACCATTTTTAGTTTCATGTAGTAGTTTTCCAACATGTCATTTCAAGTAGTGTTAGATACTTTATGTCATTCATTAGAAGATGTTTTAAACTCCATTTTGTAGCAATTTAATTTCATCTTTACATGATATTTACAAGATGTCAATTCAAGTAGAGTTATTTAATTTATGTCATTTCATTAGTAGGTTCTTTTAACTTTGTTTTGCATCCATTTAAATTATGTATTTTGCAACAACATAGTCATTTTATAGCATACCATTTCCATATTTCATTTGATTTATGATCTTTAAATTTCATCCTTCTCTTCCCATGCTTATTATCTCATCTTATCCTATGACTCTAAGGTGATCCTTCCTTGAAACCATTGGTTGAATCGATACCCTTATGACTATTGTCATCTCCCTCTATAACAAAGTGACAAACACTCTCCACAACCCATACTCTTGGTGCCCTTAACTTGGGGTAGATAGAGTGTAGAGACATCAAAAGTGGAGAGTAAGGAAACATAAGTAAAGAGGTTGATATTAGAAAACACTTATTGTTGTTAGATTAGTTCCAACATTCATAGAATTATCATGTTTTGTTTTTAGTAGATATTTGTCCCGGTGTAGTTTGGAAATATGTGCATGGTACCTCATAAAAGTATTATGTTCCTGGGTTGAAAATTTAAATTTAAGCTGAGGAGTTCAAAATTATTGTTTAAATTCTTTGGCCCACCACGCTCCCTATTTAGAACAATGAAATTTCCAATCTAACATCGTCATTTGACCCATGGCTACAAATTTGTATTTCATTGATAGAAACAAGCAAACCACTAGGCACTTACCTTCTCATCAGATAAGAACATCTCTTCCAACTTGTTTCCTCCCCTTCTACATTGTCATATACCATAAGTCATGGAATACACTTCAACTATATGACTTAGCCTTGTAGTATATACCATCACCAGTCTGATGTATACAATCTCCTCTTTCACATTGGGTCACCAAGGCATCGTAACAAGTTACAATCCTCCTTGCACTACACTAATGATCCATCATTATAGTGCCCTCATTTGCATACTCATGGGATGATCTCTAAAGTGATTCTCTATGCAACTCTCATACTCCATATCTCTCATTCAACATTTTTCCAATCCTTATTCTTTGTATATGGACAAACTAATAGTTTCACCATTGATATTAATTGATGGTATGCATAGCCTGCAACTCTTGTTTAATCCACTTTTCTATGTAACTCCACATTTAGTTGGGAAACAATTGAAAATAATTTTTCATCATATTGGTATGTTTCAAGGTTCGTAGAAAGGAAGGAATGATTTCAATCTAAATCAAGAGGAATTGATACAAAACAAGGGCATCCTTAACAAGTTCAACATCCAAGGAAAGCCCAATAATTCCCAACCAGTCAACTCTCTCAACTAGCTAGCATGGGGAATGAGGGTGACTCCTTCCATGAGGTAACAACCATCTAGGGGATTCTTACACATTTAATAATTAACATATTTATGTGTTAGTTGGATAGTTAGTTAGAGCACATCTTTCAATATTTGAGCTACCTGCATATGAATATAATATTGAATTCCTAGTTTTGAGTGATGTGAATACATATAGTAGGGTTTTGACTTGGAGAAGTATGTAAACCTATAAGAAGGGAATTTTCCTCATCAATAAGACTAATCTATTTGATTTGCCTCATCAATATTTTGAAATTGTGATCTAATTTGGGTATGAGCATGACACTTTAAGAGAAATTTCTTTTCATATTCAACCCTCTTAGTGTCACAAATATGGCATATTCTTTCATCCCACAATGTTTTGAGAATTGTCCAACACCAATTCCAAGGCTCTTCCTAGTAGACCAATTGGGATGGTAAACCCTCGGGGAGCTCTTCAAATATATCCCTTGTATAATCCACATAGAGATGTGGGATAAAACCTACCATGAACAACTGTATGGAGACCAATTATTAAGTCATCATAGTGAAAAATGAAAAATTCACTTGCCATTACCCTTACCATAGAAAAATTGGAGGAAAATCGTTTGCTGTGAGATGATGTTGACCCAAGGTTGGATGTTGTTGAAAATTTAGTTGGAGTCTAAGAATGCCGTCAAAGACTTCTTGGAGTTGCATATAAAAACTTGAATCCGACCTTCGTTATCCTTCAAAATATGGAGTAGACTAGAACTACTTGAAAATTTGGTTGAAGAAGAAGCCTCCAACAGAAAAATTGGTGGGCTTGGAGGTAAGTATTAATTATGAATCTAAACATCATGAGTAGGATGCATAACATTTCTATACACCATGCTTGATTTCATGCTCATATTTATTTTATTTCATATGTAATTAAACCATGCTTGTTGAATGTAGTTCACATTTCATGACTTTCAAGTAAACAATTGTCATCTCTTCCAAAATACTTAGCTCACTAACTTATCTTCTCATTTTATTGAGCGTAGGTACCACCAAATAGGTACCTGTCTGATCTATATTCCTTGAGAGAGGATCAAGATATACTAGGATAGGTTGAAAGTGAGACATATTGTACTAGATCTAACAATTATAGATCAACTAGAGCTAAAAAAGTAAGGAGAAGATTTCATAGGCACATGAAATTTTTTATTGCCGAAGGAGGGCCATGTGATTATGATGATGAGAGCATAGATGACATTTAGTTTCCCTTGAGGTATATAAATCTAGTGCAACTATGAGTACCTAAAAATCTACCTCAATTGGACACATATTTCTTCATCAATGGGAGGATGTATCACATTGCTCCATGATTCTTACATGGATTGGGGCTATTTTCCATGGATGGCATAAGGTCAAATATGAAACTATAACTAAATTGGAGTATGTCAGACCATGCTACAGATACAATCATTGGCTGATGTTGGTCTGATATATGCGAAGTATGTGGAGATATGGAGTTGCTGCAAATTATATACTAGTAGACAACAATCAAAACAAAGGGGCGACTATGTATGTTTATGGAAGGCCAAAAGCTTCTGAAAACATTGCAGACTTTATAAATAGTATATGACTAGGAACAACAACTTGTTGGATTACTGAGAGGGGGGATGAATCAATAATAGAGAAATTTAATCCTTTTTAACCATATAATACAAGTGTTATATCAATGAAGCATTAACATCCAATAACTGTAGAGTAAATAAGCAATGAACAAATGAAAAAACATATACATACACAGTACACTAGTGTTTTACGTGGAAACCCAAATCAAAAGAAAACCATAGAATGTTTTTTATTATATGTCTTGAAGAATTACATTAATTGGAAGCACCAACTTCCTTTTTTTTCCAACTGCAACTGGAAGGAGGCTCCAACCCCCTATTTTCTCAAGCTACAACCTGAGGGAAGCTCCAACTCCCCAATTCTCTGGCTACAACCAGAAGGAGGCTACAACCCCCTATGTTCTTTGGCTGAACCACCTATCCTTGCCCTGTCCTACCACCCTAAAGTAGAAGTAGAATGATGGAACCACTGTCAACCTGCTACTGTGAGATATACCGCTGTAAACCAATACCAATAAATCTGAACCATGCATCAACCTATACCTCAACGTGTAATCAATCTGTACCATAAAAAAGTGCATCCAGCCGTGTACCAAGTATGTACCAATCATGTTTCAACTACTCATAAACTATTACTCATCAATATGTACGAACATCATCAACCATACACCTCATGTATGTGCCAACTCATCAACTACTTGTCTCAACCATGTACTCAACATGTACCTCAACCAAAAGCCCTCATCAATTTCATCATCCAAATATGATTTGTAGCTCTGTAATAGACCTGGTGTATATCATCACATTCCTACAAACCTTCCTTAACTTCAACAACAAGATACTAAAATTTTCATCAAACTTTTCTTTAGTCTCACATGCCTAGTTTTGGATTAGTCAACAACCCTAACTTGAAGTAATCATAACTTTGTACCTTTAATATATAAATATATGAAACTGATACACAATGTTATTCAGTTTTCTTTATGCAATTCCTCTAGGTTTCCCTAATTGGAACCTCCCATAAAAGGATTTATAGCAAAAATGTCATACCTTGCTGAATTCCGTCTTATTCTAGAGAGAGACCTTGTAGAGCGTGCCCCGCACGGAATATTTGTTGAATTTCTCTAAAACTGTGAAACAACATACTATAGACTGTACCTTAACCAAAAAATTTTGTTTCACTAAATTTGGATCTATTATGAAGAAGTTATGAAGTTTTAACTTGAAACACCCGTTTTTGACTAGTTTCAGGACTAGCCACAAACCCTATTTTCCACAGAGTGTAAATCCAAAAATATAGTGACCCACAATTTGAATTGTTTACCATAGATACTTGGATATGTTTTATCAATGGAATAGAAATTTCACTATATGAATCATTATAGAAAAAAAGTTATAGCGAAAATGGTGAGATGATCTGTAAATAACATACCTTAGAAAACACCATCAAAAGAATTTATCCTTTCTTGCATTTCAGACTTATTTTCTTCACCTTCCCTCAGAATTTGGGCTTATATATCCTTGGTTACCTCAAACACCTATAGATATTCAATATTCTCAAGTTTTATTAAAATGAGAGAGACTTTCCTCTTATTTATACTCTCCTGGTAGCTTCCTTAAAAACATCTTCTAGGTCACTTGGCCCCACTTTCCTTATTTTAGGGTTAACCCACTTCTAATTTCTCCATTAAATTTATTATTGAAATAATTTGTTTTGTATTCACTTTGAATTATAATACAGTCATTACTTCACTTTTATATTTACCTTTTAAAATCTCTTAAACCACTTTGACTACTTTGACTTTTTGGGGCTTTTAGATGACATATGAAGGTCCTCCAACTTCGTAAGGCCATAACTCTCAAACCGTGAGGAGTTATGTGATATTCCACATACCACCAAAAATGGAATGACATGTACTATCCATATAAAATAGTATTATCTGAAAATATATCATAACTCATACCGTTATCTATCAAACAAACTTGGGTCCATTACCCAAACCTCAGGTCTCCAACTTCTCATGGACATAAATCTCTAACTGTGAGGATTTATGTGGCGTTCCACATACCATCGGAAATGGAATGGAAAGGAATATCCATGTATGATAGTTTACCTAAAAAATTCATTGTTCTTCATTTCATTATTCCACAATTAAGCATGGGTTCTCTTACTCTGAAAAGCATCTTCTCGTGAGGGCTTTCACCATAAGGGGACCACTTTGGATTTCATCCATATTTACTTCTTATCAACCATAAAAAGACAATACTGAGTCATCTTTACATAAAAAAATCTTGGGTTCATTACCCAAACCTTTGTGCCGCGGGGCTTTCTTCAAGGGTTGACATCAATGACAACCAACCTTAATGAACAATCTCCCCCTTTGGCATTGATGGAAACACTCTGATGAAATATCGAAATCATATCACTCATGCTCCCCATGGAACCATGCCTCTGTCCTCTGTATCTGATAAGTTTGCCTCCGTCCTCTACATCTGATAAATCTTCTCTCCCTGGAAGCATGCCTCTATCCTGTGCATTTGATAAATCTCTCCCCTTTTGTCATCAATGGAAAATGTATCTTTCCATCCGAGGCTGCTCCCCCTGACTGAACTGTCCTCTTATGGTGCTTCCTCGTGTACATCTAAGGCATATAAGATAAGCATTCAAAAAGTATTCAAAAATCATTCATTTTGGAGTATAAATAAATCCAAGTCTTTGGCGAAGATATTCAAAGGCTTCCCGTGGAAGTGGTTTTGTAAAGATGTCTTCCACTTGTTCTTTTGTGCCCACATACTCAAATTTGATGTTCTTTTCTGCAACATGTTCCCTTAGAAAGTGATACTTGATTGGAATGTGCTTCGTCTTGGAGTGCATCACCAGGTTTTTTGAGATACTGATGGCACTTTTATTATCATAATATATTGGAATGGGCTCATCATACTCAACCTGTATATCTATCAAAGTTTGTTTCATCCAAAGAACTTGTGTACAACATGCTGCTGCTGCAATATACTCTGCCTTGGCTGTAGA
>JASDQU010682106.1:1779-11843 GCA_032191745.1 Picea mariana
CTCGATGTGTTTGTTGCACTGATGTTGAACCGAGTCTTTGGTGAGCTTGATGGCACTCTGATTGTCGCACCAAAGGCTGGTCGGATGCGTCTGCTGGAATCCAAACTATGAAAGGATTTGTCAAAGACACAATGCTTCCTGACTTGCAATTACAACTGCTCGGTACTCTGCTTTTGCTGAAGAAAGTGCAATAGCATGTTTTTTCTTACATTCCCAAGTGACAGGTCCTAAACCAAGGCTGAAAACATAACTTGCAGTAGAATTCCGATAATCAGTGTCGTCAGCCTAATCTGAATCAGTGAAACCAACCAATAAAGGAGTCCCCCTGAACTATAATGTATACTAAACTGAACTGTACCCCAGACATACCGAAGTATCCTTTTATCTACTTTCCAATGGCTTTCATCGGGTGTGTGCATATACCGGGAAACAAGACTAACACCAAAGGAAAGATTAGGATGGGTATGAGTCAAGTACAAGAGGCTACCAACTAACTAACGATACAAAGTGGCATCAAATTTAGGAGAAGTACAAGTGGCAACGAGCTTGACTCTAGACTGAAAGGGAGAAACGACTAGTTTACAATCTTCCATGTGGAAGCGACGAATAATATCACAAGCATACTTAGACTAGGAAAGAAAAAATCCTTCATTGGTTTGCAAAACTTGGAGGCTAAGGAAATAATGCAAAAAGCCTAAGTCTGTCATTTCAAATTTCTTCTTAAGGCTAGTTTTCACATGGTTTAAAAGTTTTGAGTCACTACTAGTAAGGATAAGATCATCAAAATAAAGGACAAGGATTATGAGATGGCTTCCTAATTTCTTGGTATAGATATTAGGATCATAATGGCATCTAGAAAATCCAGTGTCAATAATAATGTTGTCTATTTTGGCATACCAAGCTTGGGAAGCTTGCTTAAGACCATAAAGAGATTTCTTAAGGTGACAAACAAGGATAGAGTCATTGTGGACATAGCCAGGAGGTTGTTCGATGTATATTTTTTCTTGCAAATCCCCATGCAAGAAGGAAAATTTAGCATCCATCTAATTTACCTCCCATTTATGTGAGTAAACAAGGGCAAAAGGCGGCTGTAATTCATTTTGGATACAGGGGCAAAGGTTTCATTATTGTCAATTCCTTCAACTTGGGAAAATCTTTGGAAACTAACTGAGCCTTGTGCCTTTCAACACTTCCATCCGATGCATACTTAGTTTTGTAGACCCATTTACATCTGACAAGTTTTCTTCCTTTTGGAAGAGGTACAATATCCCAAGTATCGTTTACCATTAAAGAACGATACTCTTCATTCATTGTTGTATCCCAATTCGGATGATCTAAAGATTCTGTAAATGTCTCTGGATCACGAGTCTCTAAAACTTGAGCCAAAAGAGAAGAGGCACATTGGAACCGTGAACATGTCCGACGTTGATCTGAAGGATCACCGACAAGATCACTAATTGCTTCTCATGTTGAACACACCCATCTAGGAAGCAGTGGTGCTAGTGTTGGTTCAGGTTCAATGGACTCATCTGGAGGAAGGTGAGCAGGAGGAGGTGGATTTTCATCCTTATTGTCATCATCTAAAGAAGAAACCAGAATAGGAACAGAGGAAGGCACAAACGTCGAATATGGCTCGCAAGTTGAAGAAGGCACAATCGTCGAATTAGGCTCGCAGTCCAAGAGATTTTCATCAAATTTAAAATCTCTTCTAATAATAATCTCATTAGCCCATTTGACTTTTCTTTTCATCATCAATGGGTTCTTTTTCCTTTCCCAAGGTAATCCGGTACAAGCTTTTACTTCTTAATAAATCCTCCATATGGGATTTCCATTGGAATTAGTTGGCGCTAGTAAGCGAAAGATCACTCATAGAAGCCATATTAAATATGTAAATAATATGGTTTTAAAAACTGAAAGTGATGATCTGAGTGGAAAGATGTCAAAAAATTAGGTGGTTTAAAAACAAAACGGCAGTGAAAACAAACTTCGGATGTGAAAGTTATGCCCTCACTTTTACAAATAAGTTGCTTTATGAAGTGACCCACTTTTATAAAAAAAAGTGGAGATCACTTTTACAATGAAGTTAATTTATAAAAGAAATTTGCATGCAAAATAAATAACGTTAAAATAAAATATTAAAGCTACTTATAGTGATTCACTTTTATACTTGAAGTGAAATATACTTTACAATGGATGCATGAACTTTAAAAAAAAAAGTAACCAAAAAAAGACTTGAATTGAAGACTTTTTACTTAATAAAGCGACTTTTAACCAAGTGAGCTAGCAAAACATATTGTATTGTTTAGAAGGAGGACTGGGAGTGTTGTTGTTGTTGTTGACAACCATGGAGAGCATGCTAATGAAAAACTCTTTTCACACAAGAATTTTTTTTTGCTTCTCTATGACAACAAGTGTTAGATCTCGGTTAGCTTACCCAGAAAATGCACAATTTCTGATCTATTTCTGATTAGTCGATATTGCATAGGGCGCAGGGGCATAGGGAAAAGAGAATATGTAGATCCAAAAGAGTAGAAACTCAGAAACAAAAAATAGAAAAACGAAACAAAACCAAAATAATACTCTGCAAAAATTTAAAAGGGGCGTATTCGGGCTTTACACCTTTGGATTTGACTGAAATGGTTGTATCTTGGGAAAACGTAAACCTTTTTCAAGTGAAACAAAAAGTGATCATAACTGAAACGGATGCTCCAGACGCAATGGAATAGTCCTCTTAGCCCAAAAATGTATGGAAATGGTAGAAACTATAGATGAGGCAAATCGACTTCATGATCTCGATCTACAACGGGAGCAGGTCTTTAAAACTCGCTCTGATACCATGTTCGACAACACAAGTATTCCAACAGAGGACAAACACCTTCAATAACCACTCACACAACTATATAGAAGATCAACACACTAATATTTTGACGTGGTAAAACCCTACAGGGAAACATCCACGACCCCAGCCAACGTGGCCACTTGGAGCAATTTATTAATGCAAAAGAAAAAGATTTTAGAGAGATTTACAAGAGAGTTTCTCACAATCGATCATCGACAAATGACCCTCCATGATATTTAAATAGAGATCATGGACCAATTGGGTGTTAAGACACAGATCAATGTAGCCATTAATATCGAGGAGAATATGATCTGTCAGATCACTTTATGTCGGGAACATATCATGACCGTCAAATTTCCTGAATACAAATGCATATTAAAGAAACACACTTTTACCTAACAAAACATTAGAACAAGTGGATATTAACTAACTCCTAAGTGTCTAAATATCCTAACAACCACTGTTGACTAGGATAATGACTTTATAATTCTTGATATACCCAATTAACTTAGGGTTTGGGGAGAAGAGATACCAATTAGAGCATTTCGAGAGATAATTCAGATTCTAATTCTGGTGAATCAGAGGGTGGGCTATGATCATTGGCTTGGGGAAACGCTTTGGAATGGGAAACATCACCATCCTCTTCAGAAACATACTTAGAAATGGCCATAATTTTTTTTTCTACTTACATTTGCGCCTTGGAAAATATTTCTCATCAAAATTATAGAAAATACCCTTAAGTTGGTGTTTAACCATTTATGCCTGGGTTGATTTATGGATCTTAAGAGGAGGGGAAGCAGGCCAAGGGCAGGGAATAAAGGAAGGATTTTTGGTTTGGGAAGAGACTACCTGTTATGATTTCTTGACATGATGAGTAGCTGCTAGCCATGTTTGGGGGTGAGCCATGAGGACATAAGATTGAATTTCATCCTTAAGGCCACTAATAAAGAATTAATGGAAGAAGGTTTTAGACACACATTCAGTTCATAAATCTAGTTGCTCAAAAAAAGTGATGTGTTCTTCCATTGTACACAACTATTTGAGCTTGGTCAAACAACCCAAATGCTGTGTGTCGGTGTCAAAGAGTTCATAAAGGTCTGCAACAAATTAGGTCCAAGCAATATACCCTTTGTGAGATTTTTTACACCATTGCCACCATTTCCAACGTTTAGGATCCAAATAAAGGACACCGATATGAAGTTTGGTCAAGTCATCAGTAAGCCATGCAAGGAGAAATAATGTTCCATTTGAGTGATCCAACTCATGGGGTTCGAGCCATCAAATTTATTCACGTCAACTTTGGGAAGACATAGTTCATGAGCAAGGGGACTTGGAATGAAATTTGTCTTTGATGGTGGGTTTGTTGAGGGCGCGAAAGTCTGGACACATGCTGCAAGTTCCTTCTTTCTTGAGTACCATGACCACATGAGAAGAATAGGGGATGGTACTAGGACGAATAACACCCACTTTGAGCAATTCTAGAACGATTTTGTCAATTTCATTCTTCTGGGAAAAGGGATGACGATAAGGGTGAACATCGTGAGGAAGATTGTCTGAGACTAGAGGAATGGAATGACCATGAACACCACAAGAATGGGGGAACTCCATGGGGAGTGGTAAAAACATATTGGTGTTGGGAGAGTATAGATTGGAGGTTAGGATGCACATAAGGTGTCTCAACTGCTTGAATGGAATGAAGCTGGGCAATAAGGCCTGAATGAATTTTTGAGGAGATTTTCTATTCTATGGGAATTGTTGATCTTAGGGGAGCTTGTTGTGATGCCTTTGAACTTATTTTGTTATCCTTGCTTTTGGAATTTCTTGGTTAATTCCTTAAAATCCATGAGTATAGGGCCGAGAGTGTGTAACCATTATGTAACGAGCATATTGTCACAACCGCCCATGTTGGTAGAAAACATATGATATTTTAGGTTCTACTTACTAAATTGGAGGTGCACATTTTCAAAATGCCCCCCACATTTCATGGAACCATGATTGGCAATCATGATTTGAAAAGTGTTGACTACATGGATATAGCAATTGGTTTCTTGGGAAATGCGAAGATGAATAAAATTACGGGTCCTGCCACTGTCAATTAGGATGATGACCTTTCGATGCTTATTGTAGCCAATTAACTTGAGTTTTTAGGGAGTAGAGAAGCTGATGAGGGCATTCAGTGAAATGACTGGTTCAAATTCTAGTGGATCAGAGGGTGGAGTATGATCAACTTGCTTGGGTAGCTCTTCCACTAGTGAAACCTCTACGTCTTCGTCCGAAACATCCTTAGAGATGGCCATAAAAAGATTATGTTCCTTACACTTGTGCCTCAAAAAATATTTGTCACTACAATTATAGCAAAGGCTCTTGAGTTGGTGTTCAATCATTTCCGCCCAGGTCAATTTATGGATCTTGAGTGGAGTGGAAGGAGGGGAGGGATTTGAGGGTTTAGGGTGAGTAATAAAGGAGGGTTTTTTGGTTTGGGAGGAGACAACCTGTTGTGCTTCCTTATATCGTTTAATAGCTTCCACCCAATTATGGTGGCAAGCCATTAAGACGTGAGCACATATTTTATCCTTTAGGCCACTGATAAAGCATTCCCTAAAAAAAACATCTAACATGCCATCCGTGCGAAAAGCCAAGTTCGCAATGATAGGTATAAAGTCTTCCATTGTGCCAAATTCTTTCAACATGGTCAAACGACCTAAATGATGGGTGTCGGTGTCAAGGTGTTCATAAAGCTCTGCAACAAATTATGTCCAAGGCACATACCCTTGGCATGATTTTTTTCTCCACTGCCACCATTGCCAACGTTCAGGATCTAGATAAAAAACACCATAACGGAGTTTGAACAACTCATCAATAATTTTTTTGCAAAGAGAAATAGTGTTCCATTTGAGTGACCTAGCCTGTGGGATTCGAGCCATCAAATTTGTTCACCTCCAATCTAAGAAGATGTTGTTCCTACTGAAAGTGGTTTCAATGAAAGGATGTTGAATGGGAGGATTCAATGCCTTCTAGGTTATAAGGTGGTGAAGAAGATAAATTATCTTGGACTTGATTAAATAATTCATCCAAGTTGGTCACTACTTCTTGGGATTACTGACACATTGTTGTCAAGTGGTTCACTGCTGCTAGAAGTGATTCTATTGGGGAGAGCATGAAATTTATGCTAGCAATGTTGGAAGTAAGGTCAGATATATATTTCATAGTTTGGTCATTGACTTTGTCTAGGGAAATGATGCAGTTATCCAAGTATTAGTTGCAGGTGTGGGCCATTAAGGAGGGAAAGGGGTAGGTAGGTCTGCACAAAAAAGGGGTTACTGGTGAACGATACTACAATGATCAGTGCAAAGAGAGGAAGTCAATGGGATAGGTGCCAAATAAGGGTACATGGAAGGGTGGATGGGTCCACGTAAAAAAAACTGATAAGTGACAAGTACGACAATGGTCAGGATGAAGAGGGGAATCCAATGAGATAGGTCCCAAATAAGGGTGCTAGGAAGGGGGTTGGGTCCATGGGAAAAAAAATCTTAAAAATGATAGGTACCACAATGATTAGGGTGAAGACAAGAATCCAATGGGATAGGTCCTGAATAAGGGTGCCAATAGGACCACTATAGTTATTTTATTTTATTTTATTTCTGTAAAGTTACACTTCGGCCTGAAGAATACTACAACGATGAATGACCCAAAGTGTTAATATGAAAAATTATCTAGGAATTTTGCAACCAAAATGCAAGAGGTAGGGTTGCATGACAATAGATATCGTTTGTTCCTTTTCCATTTCATTTCTTTCCCAAGGGTTGGGGTTTACAGGGTTCGTACAGACAAGGGTTTATCTTATGCTATAACTCTTTGATATATGTGCAGAGTCGAACAGTTGTATTCAACCCAATAACTCAGGGCACCAACTGAGGAGGCTTGATCATATCCTTAGCCTTATTATTCGATTACCCAGTTACTAGAGAGTATCTTCCCGAGTGTTATTCTCAGTGTCACTATAGAATTCAGGTGGTCGTTCGACTAATATAGAGCTAGCTTTAGGAGACCTAGGGGACTTTCGATATACCTGAAGGTACATGGGAATGATGATCATGTACAGATTCTGTCTAATGCAGTACTACTTGAAGGGGACCAAAAAGGGTTACAGAGGTTTCCAACAAGGTGAAATGTTTTTTCTAAGTAACCTCCTGAAACTGTTTGTATCTCCCACGTGTAGTCTTCCCCACCACAATTTTACCTATTGAACAAAAGATCTTTGTGCTTTAAAGATGCCGATAGTACACGTCTCTACCCTCGAAATTTTTTCCCATAGTTTCTATAGAGTAAAGTTCTCTAATACCATTTATTAGGTAACAAATGTATTATAAATAGAAAAAAAAACATAAATATAAGAAGAATTACCAACAAAACATAAAAATGTAGAGAACCGCAACACCATAAATGATACCTTTATTGATAGAAATCAATGTTCACTGACCTCTTCGAGGGGGAAACCTCCATTAGAGTAGCGCTCTATTACAATAATTCTCAAGACAAACTTTCTCATGCCTCCGACTCTTATTTATACTAATTCTATCTTGTAAAGAACATTCTAAAGGGAGATCTTTCTAGAAGTAGAAGCTTCTATTAAGTTTTCTTACATTAGACTTGTTCACATGATTAAATAGGAATTATTAACTAATGTCGGCCTTTATTACAAGAAAAATATATTATTCTAACTACGTGAGGGGTTAGGGAGGTTAGGTCCCTAACAAACCTAGTTCACATTATTTTTAAAGTCTTCTGTTATTTATCCTTTTACTATTAACCCTTTTGGGTGCATTCTCCTTTTTCTTAGGTTTTTTGAAATTGCATTTGGCCCTTCCCCTTTTATTCATTTTCAATTTATTTTTTAATTATATTTAACTTTTAATCACAAACTCCTTAATGTCTTAACGACTAATTGAATAATCAAATAATTTCTCAATTTATCATTTGACTTTTCTTTTCATCAATGACTATCTTATTTTTCATTATCCTACTTATTTTCATCTCTTGGCACTATTTTCCCATTCTTTTGCTTCATTGGTCCCTAATGATGGGTGGATTCTCCACTAAAATGTTGTACATTTCAAAAATTTCGACACAGTTTGATTCGAAAAAGATGGACAACAATCTAGTTATATCTAATTGTTGGATTACTGAGAGGGGAGGTGAATAAGTAATAGAGCAATTGAATTATTTTAACCATATAATCAAAGTGTTATATCAATGTAACATTATCATCCAATAACTGCAGAGTAAATAAGTAATGAACAAATGAATAATCATACACATACACAGTACGCCAGTGTTTTATGTGGAAACCAAAAGCGGGGGAAAACCACATAATTCTTTTTCTTATATGTCTTGAAGAATTACATTCATTGGAAGCACCAACTTCCTTTGTTTTCCAGCTGCAACTGGAAGGAGGCTCCAACCCCCTTGTTTCTCAGGCTACAACCTGAAGGAAGCTCCAACTCCCCCATTCTCTGGCTACAACCAAAAGGAGGCTACAACCCCCTATGTTCTCCGACTACAACTGGAAGGTGGCTACAACCACCCGTCCTTGCCCCGTCCAACCGCCCTGAAGTAGAAGTAGAATTATGGAATCATTGTGAGATATACTGCTATAAAACTGTACCAATAAACCTGAACCATGCATCAACCATGCATCAACCTGTAATCAGCCTGTACCATAAATAAATGCATCAACCATGCTCCAACCTGTACCAAACAAACCGTAATCAATCTGTACCATAAACAAGTGCATTAAACCATGTACCAAGTATGTACCAATCATGTGTCAACTAGTCATCAACTATGACTCATCAATATGTACCAACATCATCAACTATACACCTCATGTATGTGCCAACTCATCAACTACTTGTCTCAACCATGTACCCAACATGTACCTCAACCANCATCATCCAAATATGATTTGTAACTCTGTAATATACCTAATGTATATGATCACATACCTGCAAACCTTCCTTAACTTCAACAACAAGAGACTAGCATTTTCATCAAACTTTTGTTTAGTCTCACATGACTAGTTTTGGATTAGTCAATAACCCTAACTTGAAATAATCATAACGATGTACCTGTAATGAATAAATATATGAAACTGATATACAATGTTCTTCAATGTGTTTATACAATTACTCCAGGTTTCACTACTTGGAACCTCTCAAAAAAGGAGTTATAGAAAAAATGGCACACCTTGCTGAATTCTGGCTTATTCTAGAGAGCGACCTTGTAGAGCGTGCCCCGCACGGAATGTTTATTGAATCGATATAAAAATATTACACAACATACTAAAGAATGTACTCTAACCAACATATTTGGTATTACTAAATTTGGATCTGTTATGAATAAGTTATGATGTTTTTACCCGAAACACCTATTTTAGAGTAGTTTCAGGACTAGCCACAAACCCTATTTTCCACAGAGTGTTACTCCAAAAACACAACGACCCACAAGATGCATTGCTTACCACAAATACTTGGATATGTTTCCTCAATGGCCTATCAATCGTACAGTCTGAATCATTCTAGAAAAAAAGTTATTGCAAAAATGGTGAGATGACCTGTAAATAACATACCTTAGAAAACATCATCAAAACAATTTATCCTCCTTTGAATTCCGGCCCTCTTTTCTTCACCTTCCCTTTGAAATTTGGCTTAGATGTCCTTTTGTTACCTCTATCACCTATAGATATTCAATATTCTCAAGTGTGATGTAAAATGAGAGAACCTTGCCTCTTATTTATACTCTCCATCTTCTAGGTCACTTAATCCATTTCTAGGTCACTTAACCTATTTTCCTCATTTTTAGGGTTAACCACTTTCCATAATTATAAAGTTCTTCATTAATTTATCATTTAAATATTCCTCTTTGACTTTGTCACCTCACTTTATCATTTAAATAATCTTCTTTGATTTTGTCACTTCACTTTATTATTTAAATAATCCTTCTTGACATTATCACTTTACTTTATCATTTAAATAATAATTTATTCTTTGCAAGCTCTTTGACTTCTTTGACCTTTTGGGGCATCAAGCCAACATATGAGGGTCCTCCAACTTTGTAAGGCCATAACTCTCAAACCGTGAGGAGTTATGTGACGTTCCACATACCACCAGAAATCACATGACATGTACTATCAATATAGAATAGTATTACCTTCAAATATATTAAA